>LS881569.1:17207-28142 GCA_900490955.1 Micoletzkya japonica | reverse complement strand
CGGAATGACAGTAATACGTAACGTAATATCTAGAGAGCAATCGCGCAAATGCCATGGGCCACGAACGGTTCTACAGCCTTCCTTCTAGAGTCTTCCCTGCGAACGCATAGACTTACTACTAAGTTACCTTTGATCAATACCAGCTAATCTTTGCTCCTCCCTCTCTTTCTAACCTGTGACCATCTGCTCCTCGGGAGTCTTCTTCGGATTGCGCTTGAAGGCGAAGTCTCCCAGGGCACGCGACAACGCGAGGTTCCCGTTCACCTGCACATCCAAATTATATTTACTAGGAAAGATGAAAGATGAAAGATCAAACTACACTCCGGCCTGACTGCATGCCTCGAAGCTTGAATTGCGCTAACTACATAGACCTATCTTCCGAAGCAGGTCAAACGAAAAGTGTACAAGAAGCATAACAAACATGAAAAGAGGCCTATAAACGGTAATAAATCTGACCCGATTGAACTCGACCCATCCTCCGGCGGCGACTATCCGCTTCGCCTCGCCCTCATTCGCAGGCTGCAAAAGCATAATTGCACAAAACTCTTCGCTATAATAATTCGATTCGACAAATGACTTATATTCTAATTTTAACCACAGTAATGCAAAAACGTGTACGAATCTACTGGAAACATACGTGGCCTAGGGTTGTTCTAATCATACGTGGGCACCGACCCGAAGTATGGGTGGTAGGCCCAAATTTCTTGGAAATATTACTTTGGTTGGCCTATATTTTCTACAAAATTTCAATCGGTAAGCTTATAAAATTTTGTAGAAAATAAATTTTGTAGAATTCGTATACTGGTAGCCTCATTTCTCAAAATATTGCGGGGAAGGTTGCCCACGCATGGTTCTGATCTTTTTGCCGACTCCCTTACAGAATTAGTGAAAGTTAACCGAAGCCATGCTTATTTACACTACAATTATATGGTGCAGGCGCCCATCGTTACGTCTGATCGGACAACCGTGCCCATGTATGAATGGGAAACGTTGTCCTTGTCAGCAATCCCTCCCCTTCCCCCTCACCTTATGGTCATAACTCAGTGGCTGCGCCCGTCCATTCACCGACAACACCGCCCGCGAGTCGCCCACGTTCGCTGCAAATCCGCCAAGTTGCTGGCTCTCCCGCATAATTCAAATTCAAATTCTTCCAAGCAGAAAGCTAACCAGTACTAGCGAAACATGGGCAGTAACGTGGCTACTAGAGACTAGTGTTGGCCAAATTGGGAGATATTTGAAATTAGGAGTGTAAATAAAGCCTTCTCTTCTCTCAAAATGACAAGCTTTCCCCTCATTTTTGTGCAACCCTTACGTATCTTTACTACTTTTACGTACCCCTGCCCCCCTTTCCTTCCCTTCACTCACCACAATGCAGTACTCCCTCCTTGTACAGAACCACGACGGCCGTCGTTCCACTCACGTCCTCCTTCATCTCTTCGTCCGCCTTCATCTGCTCGTCCAGAGCCAGGAATCCCTTCTGCAGGGCCGCCGTCATCTCGCCCGTCTCTGAACGATCTGAGATGCGAGGATATTGACAATGACAATGACAATGACAGCGTGACAGTGACAATGACAGAAGGAGCCGCATAACTACGGTCATAGCCACACTCGAGGAAAATTAAGTGTATTTACAAGCTAGCAAGCTGGCGAGACGTAGATGTATTTCACATCTATTTAGTAAAAAATGCTTAGCATAAAAAGATTGCATTATTTAGCGCTTACTGAATTCGGGTTGAGATGAGATGCACTTGTGTAGGTTCTGACCAGCGTACAGCGAAACCTGCAAATCTATTTGTTATTACTTTAATGATACTCCTTCTATGATCGATGCATCTTTGCTCAATATATCATCTTTTTTCTCTACTCATTTACTCACAAGTGAGTCACAATCTCTTCCCCTCATCACCCGTCAATCATCTCGTCCTCTCTTCCCATTCCTCCACGCGCGTGTGCTTTCTCCTCCTCTTCCCTTCTCAACTCACGCAGTCCCTTCCCCTTCTCCATTCAACCTCTTCCTATCTCTTTCCTCTTATCGCTTCTTCCTATTCCTAATCAGTGGTCAGTCCCCTTCCCGGCTCTCAGCCAGTTCCAACGTCGTGTGATAAAGAACCAAGTTCAGATTGAAGATCACTCTCTAACAGTTTGCTCCCTCTCTTTATCAGGACAATCGAACCGGCTTCATGTTATAACTGTCCTTCTCTAGATCGAAATCAGAGTTCAAAAGGTTATGTTGTGTATCAAACTTACTTAGACAATGGCGTAAATACCAGTATCACAATATTATTCAAGGAAAGCGAACGTTGAGAGAGCTGCGCAGTTCTTTCCGCTAACCACCATGAAACTTCAGCCGGAGCCGGGCTTTAGCCTAAGCTGGCACTTTGCCAAGAGAGTTTAACTGTATTTAGCGGAGTGCGCTGCAAAGATTTCTCAACGTTCCTTTTCCTCCAATAATAATACCCAACTCCTAAGCCACACTTTCCATGACCAACAAGTAATGTTTCCCCAAAAGATAAGGATTTCTCCAACAATTATGGTCTGCTCCATAATGATCGCCATTTCACTGCAAAAATTCTCACGGAGCAAACCTTGTAGCATAGTAGTGCGCCCCCCCCCCCCAAAACAAAGACCCTTTATTATTCGCAGACTGGTCACTCATGCTACGTGACGGGTTCAAAGGCTAATCGTGAATCACTCGAACCCTACTCTCGCCCTCTCTACCTCATTTGCATACTCGCCATCATTCCTACTGTCCAGCGCCCGTCCTAGCACCAAGTACAAACCACACCTAGCTCTATTCTAGTCTGCCAAAACGAACCAACCCTCGAGCGTGCATCTTTCATGATCTTCCACAACTACTACAAAGCGCACAATGCCAACGACTTGAATATCAACGGGCATATAACAGTATATCATATTATTTATGATACGGCCGGGTTTCCCCGCCATTTCCCGGTCGCCCACCTTGGCTCCTCCATGTCCATCGTAGACAGCGAAGAAGGCCGTTCCCTGATCATCAGGCAACGAGAGAAGATGCGTGTGCGCGTCCTCCATATCTGTAAGAATTCGTAATAATTCTCGCACAATATTTTGACATCGCCTTCTACTATGAAGATTTCTAAACGAAGCTTATCTATATCTCTTTTTTTAAAAGCCCTAATCTCTTCACCCTCCATTCTCCTCTACTCCTCTACTTCGCAGTGCATTCTCCCCCTCCCCTCCTGCCCTTCTTCTCAACCCATACTTAGCCCCCTCCTTTACTCCAATCTCTCCCCCCTCGTCTCTAGTCTTTCCTTCTGAAGAGCCAAGCAGGCAGCTAAACGTCGCAAAGTGCGGGGTTGGGCGAGACGTGCAAACACTTGCATTTTGCAGTGGAAAGTTGACTACTCGAAGCTCGCCTACAAGTTAATAGAGCACAGCATTCGCGTCTTTTGATCACTAAGCTTCGCGGGTATTCATATAACCAAGGCCCTCCCACTTTACCTCTACAATGCTCTGCTAGCTATCTTCCTATTGCATAAGCTTATCTTCGGAATAGAAATGCAGTCTGTTTGATGATTACTCCATATTAGCTATGTATATTGCATATAAATTGGTAAAAACCGGATCCAATGTTCACCCTGGCCTGCCTACACCTTCTGCTCCTCACGACGTTTACATTGCATCGCCTTCTTTCTTCGCCAGATGTCCCCTCGATAATAATAACGGCGCTCCGATCAATCACGACGACTCGCAGAGATTTCCCTCGTCGTATTTTATATGCCCACCTACTGAGCCATCAAGAAGGATAAAAATGAAAAGCAGTCAGCTAAAGAGTTTAATTTCTCGTTATTTCATGGTTTCGCAAGATGCCAATGATAACAAGTGATTGTGATGCAACTGCCACCCTCAACCCACAAGTGTTAACTCTCAACCGATCGCCCGATTCACTGATACCCCAACGTGACAGACAACAAGGTCACACACTCGCACACAAGATATCGCTAAGAGTAAACACCGTTATTTCCTTCTGATTTCAACTGCCTAACGGGAATGCCCTTCTAATGGCAAGGTTCATTTTGTGCCTGGAAACATTTTGATGTCTATAATACAGCATTTACTATACTCGTTCGGTATAGTCTATGCAGTATTCTATAAAATTTTTGGAGTTCTACCGATAAAGTTTCCTAACAGCCTCTTCATACGACCTAGTAAAGCGTTCCTCTTTATCTTCCATCAAGTCCTTCTCTTATCCCTTCAGATTGACCCTATCGAGACTACAGAGTCCCCCCCCCTCTTCCCTTCCCCTCCCCTTGTCTCATTCCACCCACCATCACAATGATTGACGCGCAAAGCGCCGTCGGACCAAAAACTTACGCGCGGCTAGAAGCTCCCGATTCAAGAGGCCAAAAGTTTGCCTTTCCTCTACTATCCACCCTTTCCTCAACTACTCAACCTATCCCTGATGATTTCATAACATCATCGACAACGCTACCTAGCACATTGTTGAGAGAAACTCTTTCACGCGGCCCAAGGATTTGTACGTTACAAAGCCTCTTTAAGCTCGTCAATCTACTTAGCTATATTCTATCAATAAAATAAAATGATGAAATAATAAAAGAGAATGGAACATACTGATTCGCCATCCCTGCATGGAGCTGCTTCCCACGAGGAACATCTCATTCTTGCAGCAGGCCGACTCTTTCGTCGTCACTGGCTCCGATAGTGTCTGGCCCATCTTAAAAGGAGCACAAGATACCGCAATCTACCCAATTTGCATATTTCAAAGAGGACGGGTCTTAGCACGACAATATTCCGAGCGGCGCAACACAAGATGATGTAACAGGAAGACGGTACAGCACAGCTCTTTTAAAGGGGCACCCTCCAGTCGGAGACAATTCAAAATTGGCGCCTCGTCTGGCGGCGCGAACTTTGAAAGACGCGGCAAAAAGAGACTCGTTAGTCGCCGGCTGAACAATGACGGCGGACGATTGAAGGGAGGAAGAGGACAATAATGGAGGTAGCGAGGGACAGAAAGAAAGACCAGAGACTAGTCGCGTCACGGGAGGGACAACGTCATATCTCCTTAGATATCGATCCGAGAGACGGTGATAAACACAAAGTACTCCTCGCCTCTCCTGCTCACCATTATGACCCCGTTTTCGCACGCAAGACGCGCGCGCGATAATCTAGGATGTAGGAGAAGGCAAGGAATGGGAGAGGGTGGACGGCTTGGCATCACGCGATATAGAGGGAAGAGGGATAAAGAGGTAGCAGGTAGACAAGAGAGGAGTAGGAAATAGGAAAGGAGGAGTAGAGAAGAGAGTGAGGGTACGAGCACGTGGTGCGGGTTGCCCATGAGACCACTCGGGTAACTATCTCTACCTTTGACACCGGGGACAGAGAGGAGAGATAGGGGAGAGGGGGGAGAGAGAGAGATAGTACATAGGACGTGCAGCTCGCGCTCCACACAGAGAAAGAGAGCAGAGGAAGACGACGGCACAGGGCGAGACCGCGACGCGTCCGCTACGCGGCACGACAAATCGAAGGGACCGCGGTACGGTGGGTCAGATAGGTGACCAACGCGTGATCGCGCGATTGGCGAAGGAGCACTTTCGTGCGAAATGTTGACGTCATGGTTATTCTTGAGTTGAGTTGATGCAAAACACGACTGAAACATAACAACTTCTGCTCCTTGTTAAGCGTTTATTTGGAAACTGATAAACTACATTTAGCATACAGTATCGGCACTTCATATAATCCGGTTTTACTGCAACAACAACAAAAAAAAATTATTTCACTTTTCCAACCCCCTAGAAGCGCACAAAGCTTTCCAACGTGTTCCTTCCTCTCATCCCACTTGGCTTGGTCTACCGTAATTACCGTAACTCCGCT
Source organism: Micoletzkya japonica (assembly GCA_900490955.1). NCBI lineage: Eukaryota > Metazoa > Nematoda > Chromadorea > Rhabditida > Diplogasteridae > Micoletzkya > Micoletzkya japonica. Next base: position 22,271 of record LS881569.1, on the reverse strand, counting down.
TTTTCGCCTCGCAACAACCAGACCGACGAATGGGCGGAATTGCGGGTCCGTAGAATAGAATGTACAGATCGGCTAGGGGGGGGGGGATAATCACGGTCAGTGCGTGCGTGATCTGTGAAAGGAGGATCAGGGGGAAGGAGGGGGATTATACTCCCGTCAGTTCGGCCGCTCCTCGCACGTATACAAGTTGATCCAGTGGACGATGGGAACAAGCCAAGCTACAGTACCCCAGAATCTTTGTGCGTGCTACGTGCAAGGTAGTGAACTCCTTGATGGTGAACCAGTTGATTGACAAGAGTGATCTGATGTGCGCCATTATACCATAATACCACTATAATTCCAATATGAATTATAGTGGTATTCATATTGGAATTATATTACCACAATATCTTAAATGCATGTGGTGCGTGCTCTTCGAAACCACTTGGCTGGCCACTTGTTGAAATGGTTTTCCCTGCTTCTCTCGAGATCCGGGACCATCGCGAGCTTGATTGACCGTCAAGGGTATTATAAGATCGCAGTTGAATAGGAGAGAAAAGCGCGTCGAAAGTGAAGAGATAGGTCAGAGAGGGAGAGGGAGGGGGTGGGGAAGAGAATAAGGATGGAGCAAGGGGAGGATCCGTAGGGGAAGGCTAACTGAAGGAGTCTCTCCTCGTGGGCTAAGGTATGCGGAGTGTGCTGTGTCTGCTGTACTTGGGCGCTGCTACAGGTAAACCTTTGCACTCTTCCGATACTCGCCATGAATAGAGAAGCTACTGAAACCTGCAAAATACCTATCTAAAGCATTACTTTTGCATCACAGTATCGCCCTTGTCATTGTCATCATCTCAGCCTTCTTCATGACGAATGTTCGTGATCTTCATTATGCTCATTCTTGTGCATTACACAAACTTAGCTATATCGCTGTCAGATTCCATGCTAATACGATAACAAAGAAAAGTCAAGTAAAAGAATCATTCAAAGTTACGTCTCTCAAATCCAACATGGAAAAGATTGAACTTGAGCACTTTGCCGTTAGATTACAATAGTGTCTCTTATTGTTCGCTCAGTGCCATCCGACCTAGCCCATTAGCAAGGTGATCAACAGGTCTCATTGCTTTGTATCACTGAGCTCTCTTCGTTGTTATGCTTCAATTGATGAGGGACAAGCTTTAGGCCATCCCTTATTAGAATTACGTCAAACCAATAGGAGACTAACGATTTTATTATATACACACTCTCATTTTGAGAAGATAATCAATGAGAACCAAAAATTTCAATAATAGAATTTCAATACAAACCCCTTGTCCATTGCAGTAGAATCGCAACTCGCCGCAGTCTACTCTCCCGTTTCCCAGGGAAACGAGTGTGGGATATGGAGCAGTTGGGGACCGTGTATCTGGCCCGATAGGAAGAACCAGGTAGCATACTCGACGAGAACCCGGAACCTACGTTACTTTACCTTCCAATTGCCTCTCATTCTCTCACGTTTGCACACTCTCTGATATTCGGAATCACTTACCTACATGTCAAGATGTTCCACTATATCGGAGCAGACTACCGTATGCTTCGTTGAAAGTCTTTCTGGATGAGTCAAGGTCTTGGATCCTTCAGGTTTCGTATCTCAACCAGCTGACTCCCACGTGCAAACAGCACTGGTTCTACGTCTTCGTCAAGAAGTATCAGCCCGTGAGTTGACACGGTCTATACTGAAAGGCACGAAGCCGTGGTCCACGCACAGTTATCTCAACGTGCATCTCACCCAACGGCTTATCCAATATTATTTCGTTTCATTACCCTTACACTCTACTCACAAAACTGTTCGTATTTTTTGAATAAACCTACATAAGTTAAGAAAATGCTTAAAAGTAGGATATTAGAACAAATTTGTTATTGTTTTCAATGGTGAAAAGTGTAGCTCTAAAATATAGGACCAATAGTACCTATAAGTGTTCATATCCATGCTTGAGGCTCTGGATTCGTTCTACTCGTACATGGCCTCTATAATGCACAGCAAGAAGCCGTGTGGAATGTGTAGTTACAAGCAGAGTTGCGGGTTCGGAGGAGAACAGAAGTGTCATGTGTCACCATTCACGTGAGTAATAGAGCTGAGTAATGATAAAATTGAAAATGATAGACTGCAGAATTTCTGGTGGAAGAAACTCCCAAACCTGTCAAATGGAAAATTGCATTCCCAACAAATCCTAAGACAATTCCTGAAAGATTTTAGCAGACCATGGGTAGCGTTATTGAACGGATTTTCACACATCTTTTCTCAAAGGAAATGGGGACTTAAGCGCGCGACCACGCAATTATCGCGTTCGTTGTTCGTTACTTGAAGGGTCAAAAAGCATGAAGACTACAAAGCGAGAAACGTCCTTGTCCCGAATCGCGCACAAAGTCCTCGGGGAAGTGTGATGCTTGAAGAGCGATTTTCGAGAGCCAAGGGATAAAAAAGAGCAGACACGACGTTTTATTAGAAAAAAAATCTATGAAGTTGCTGAAAAATTTTTAGTGTGAGGACGCCCTTTTCCTTCTGTCATAGATACACGGCCAAACTCTCCCACAGCATTCCGCGCGGTGAAGAATGTGTCTAATAGCGAATTGCCCACTGTTTTTGAATTATCTCAGGAACGGATAAAGGAATCTGTACGAAATTTTCCGCGCCTCTTGAGATTGTAAGGACGAACTTAAGTTTTTAAATTCAGAAATTTTTGTTCATTGGTTTGCTCACAGGATCGGATCCTATGCGCAGAAAGCGCTATTCGCTATTAGAACGCTTGGAATGCTGTGCTCCCTTTTCGAGCCGAGCCTTACATTTGGATTCTGTTGATGGTTGTGTTTCACGATGAATTGATAATTAGCCTATGACTGCCTATCCTGTCATACGTGAAGCATAGCCATCACACGACCCTCGAGGAGTTTTCCCTTGAAGAGTGAAGGGCGGCCGTCCCATTATGCCCTTCTTCGTCTCCGAACGAGTCTGTTCGGCTGAGGATCTAGGAGGACGGTCCCAGATGGACACCTGCGAGGTCGACTACAACTTGACCCTGGTGAGAGACGAGACCAAGGACGAAAGATCAAAAATCAAAGATCAAAGATCAGAGGGCGTTCTAGGAGAACGGAGGCGAGTGTCAGCTGTGGCCGACGCCAGGCGTGGATCTGTCGTCGATCGAGGTGCAGTTCCGTGATCAGATTAAGCGCCTCAAGTGGTACAACTGTCTCCCCAAGATCAAGTGAGAACCTTCTTATTGCTATTATTGACGAAATGGTTACGTCGGCAAACTCATTCCTACTTTGTCTGCACTCTCTTCATACAGCTTCGCTCTTTCTTAAGTGGTAGGAATGGGACAACTGACGGAACATTTCGCTCAACCATACATGGTTAAGCTGATCGTATCCACATAGGTACTGTATCATAGTTATCTCACGGGTGCGGAAAGTGACCCTTCAGGAGAGTCCGCCACAGGACCGGTCGCGTGACCAGAGAGAAGGTGTGCAAGTGCTGCTGCTTCCCATTCAAGTAAGAGACTGAAGATCAAAGATCAAAGATCAAAGATGAATGGCAGGCCCAATCCGAAGACGTGGAAGTGCGAGCACATGCCGGGTGCACCGCCCGCCCCCGGACAGGAATTTGTGGAGGAGTTGATGGAGAGCGAAGAGTAGATAGAGACATTGGATAGTGGAAGAAGGCCCCCTCTTGAGATACTCCTAATAACCGTCATAATGGTGCACTTAACGGCTCAGCCGGGTATTATCTATTCATCTTAGTTTTCGAATCGCATACATTTGACAGTGATTCGCTCACCTACTTATTTATTATTATCGTCACAATAAATTTGCAAAGAGGATGATGCTCTCTGTTCTCGCGTCGGACAGTCGACTTCCTCGCCTCTCATGCTTTTATCTTTGCCAAAAAGGCGAGAAGGTCTCGTCGTCAACCACCTGTCTACTGAATTTCCGAATAAGAACGCTCGGCAAATAGAGGCATCTGGTAGCGATCCTTTCTTTTTTACGTCTCTCAACTTTTGATAGGGAGTTCTTGAACAGGGCAGAGGAACGGGACAGAACAACCGATGGAAATAGTAAAATTCACTTTGCCCCCACCCTTGGCCAACCGACTAGCAGTCTGCCGGCTTACCAACTGAACTAAACCGACAACATGCACTGCGGTGCGGGGTTGGTACATAAAGGCAGCGAACGCTGCGCGGCCTACTTACGCCTGTTTTTTGCGTATTTCGAACGTTACTTGAATTGATAAAAGTAGGGAAAAGTATTAAACATCGTTCAGAACGTCGTATGGTCTTCTAGAGGAGGCCAAGAGGGGTCTAGAATTACTACGCTAAAGGTTTAGATTTTGAGAAAATGTTGAGTATTTCTATTTAACAAGGGAAGTGGTGACCATCGGACTCAGAGTTGAGACATAGGTCACTCGATAGGGCTTGAAAAGTTATGTAGATTCTGTGAAAACTAGCTGCCCACATGCACGCATCGTCGAGAACGACGACGTCAATTAGGGTCGTCGTGGCGCAGCAGGTAAGAGGAAGGTCTATCATTCAGATGGCGTGGGTTCGTTTCCGCTCTATTGTCAATGATTTCACTGTACCCCCATGCGCGGCTCCATCACTGCGCTCTATCGCTCCGGCGGCAGCCGCCTCAGGGTCGTCGTGGCGCAGCAGGTAAGAGGAAGGTCCACCATTCAGATCGTGTGGGTTCGTTTCCGCTCTATGCCATTATCTTCTGCTCGCGATATTAGACTTATGTTTTGCAGCATCCGAAACTTTTTGAGTCGGTTTTGTTGTTTTCCAATACAATTGTGCAAATAATGCATAAGAAAATATATGAATAATGTCGGGAGACCTGACTCTCTATAAATGAATGAAAATAAAGTCGGGAGAAAATCGGGGATTCTCTCCCGACTTTCTCCTGAAATTTTCGAGAGAGGAATGAAAGACAAGAGAGGAATGAATGATCGGGAGACCCAAAAGTCGGGAGAAAGTCGAGAGAAGTCGGGATAGATGCTCTCCCGACATTCATTCCTCGCGAAAGTCGGGAGACCAGGATGGCCTGACTTGGAGAAAAGGA
>LS877766.1:7816-26305 GCA_900490955.1 Micoletzkya japonica | reverse complement strand
GAAGGAAGGAGAGGCCGTTATGAATCATTGTTATACATTTCTGACGAGAGAGCGAAGCGGTATGAAGAGAGCGCGTATAAAATCGAAATCAGTTTACTGACGGAATTTTTCGCTCACCGAAATCCTGATTTTTGGTTGTTGTAAACTATATTCTCGCAATTTCCCATTTCCTTCATTGTTACGGCGATAGGCTGGCTCACATAAAATCAGTTTTATTATTGAAAACCGGAGGAACTATTGTGCTTTTCCTCACATCCTAGAAAACTCTTTAATGACCGTGAACTCTTCAATGGAACAAAATTATTTGCAGAGCATTTGCAGTCTAATAATACTCTGCTTACAGTTCGACGACGTGACAGTACACCCAAACAAAGGTTGTTTGAAGAGTGAACAACAGTCATTGGGACCTGAAAACAGGTAAGGGAAGTGAAATGCGTGAATAAAGAATGTATTTGTTGTTGTGTATAAGAATAGGAACCCTAATAGTGTCCCATTCATCCCTTATACCCCTGCGATTTCTCAATAAACGCACACAGCCAAATGAGACTAGTCATGATTTGGAGTGCACTTTTGACTTGGCATCTCGCCAAATATAAAACTAATCGAAACAGACCGAAAAGGCTACATTGTCTAATCATTTGAAATCCTCGATTGAGACAACATGCGAACTCACATCCATTTGTTGTCATTCGGCTGTGGTGCAAACCGATCTTGTCCCTCATTTTCCTGTTATTTCTTACAGGTAATCGAGATGATTTGGACCGGAAATAAGCAAAATAGGGGAGGGGTCATGCCCGAGTTTTCATTTTTTATTGTGTACTTGAATGTTTCTTTTCAGTCTTTGCCTCTCTAGAGCGCCGACGATCGTCATTTCGGGTCGGATCTGCATGGGCAGGTTGGTGTGACGAAGGGGGAGAAAAGTGCTTGTAGAGGTGGAGTTCGATAGCGTTGAGTAATACAGATGGAGTACCTTATCACTACGCAAGGCGGAGCCTAACTAAGTTGGCGCAATATGAAGCACAAATTTGATGTGCGAAAAAAGAGACACAGACAGTCGGATTTTGGAATGATTCTGTCCGGTATGATGTGAAACAAAATAGGAATGAAAGGGTATAGTTATATTCGGGGAAAAATTTTGTTGAAAATGTCCCTAAAGTGGTGTCCTTCTTTTACCTATAACCATCTGAATGTTGAAGTAGGTAGGCAATCTAAAATAAGCGAGAATGATATAAAACTGGACCTTTTTCAAAATTTTCTCAACTCTAGATTTATTGGAAGTGATGAATAAAGATGAAAGTGTTCTTTCATCTTTATTCATCACTTCCAATAAATCTAGAGTTTGCCTTTCTTTGATTCGTACCACAACAATGGAAGGTAAAGCTCTTCATCCTTCCATTGTTGTGGTACGAATCAAAGAAAGGTAAAAAAATATGAAATTTAGTTGCTTTTCAGACGGAGATGCGGTTGGATGAAGAGCTCTACCGACTGAAGTAGAGAAAAATGGATAGGAAAAGGTAAGACGGAGGAAACGAGTATCCTTGTTGGATAAAGAATTTATATGTTGCTGTGTGTTGAGTGGTCTCTCTCTCTGGAGTTGAGAGAGTACCACAATAGCTTGTTTGTTTGTTTTGTTTGCCCTCTTACAGGTAGAACGGGAGCTAAAGGGACCGGAAATAGGTGGCTAAACAACCGTCGATGCGCCAAACTACCACTATTTCCGGTCCCGAATGTTAAAATAGAGGAGGGGTCATGCCAGATTTTTGAAATGTGAACTAAAGGTGGGCTAATTTTTGTCATATTCAGATCCCTCGAACAGTCTGGTCTACGCGCACTTTTGCATGGACAACAAAAGAAAGGTACGCTTTCATAAATACAAATAATTAGATCACGCTACGGTATTATAAATGGGGATTACATTTTGCTCATCATGAATCTGACCTGGCTTCATTAATACCGTAATCTCCTTTTTTATGCTAGACCCTTTTTTCATACTCATTTGATTAGTCACCCTTATAGGATTATAGGGGACGGGTCACGTCACATTTTTTATTTTTTTCGTGTACTTGAATGTTTCTTTTCAGTGTTGGTCTCTCGAGAGCGCCGACGATCGTCGTTTAGGGACGGATCTGTATGTGCAGGTCGGTGTTACGAAGTGGGAATAGGTAGTGCGTGTAGAGTAGGGCAGCGCTGAGTAATACTCATGGAGTACGATATTGCCACAGAATGAGGAATATGTCTACTGTAGCATGCTTCTACCGTTGCGCGCATGTCTGCTTTTTACTCCGTTTTGTTCTTCTTCAAAAATCATAAGCTCTGCGTAATAGGAAGAGAGTGCGCAAAACGAACTCTTTTCTAACTCCTCGTGAAGATAACTCCATCACAAGCAGTGAGAGAGAGGAAAAGAATGGAGATGGACAGCATGCTGCAAAAATATGCGTTTTGCGTGAGATGCGAAAAGGGGAGATATAATGGTACTCTTAATCGGGAATGCTTTGGGCTGCTGTCAAAGAATAAATCTTTTACGGTTTACGTATCTATGGTCTATAGGAGCTTTCTACAATACTTTCATTTTATAGAATTTGTAAGATCCCCTTCAGAACAGCTCGTAATGTTCTTTTTCTTTCCTGTGCTCTCTCTCATTCACTCTCTACAGTAATCGGCCCTCTTCCACTCCCTTCTACGGAAAGAAGTAAGTTATTCTGGACCGATTACTCTTTTCCATTCCAGAATACTTTAGACACGGTAAAATATCGGTTTTTTTGCCACGAACAAATCAATGGAAAAACATCAGAAGGGTGCATTTCATTGATCCCTCTATTGTAGATATCCATAGGAGGGGACAGATTTCTGAAGATTTGGATGAAAGGACGGAAGATGAAGCGACTTCTCTGTTTCATGCTGTTTTGTGTATTTATTGCGATAGTTTTCACAGTTTGTGCGTGTATAAATCGCGTGTTTCCTTGTTGTTACAACGATAAAAAGGGCGACAGGTAAGTTGGGGTTGGTCCAGGCTCGAGAGTTTGTAGTTTGTTGTTATTCGTCTGTTGCGACAGGACATCACGAGCCTTGAGCCTGGATTCCCCCTTTTCTCTGTTGATACCTTTTGTAGATGCTGCGGCGGACCAGAAGTATGATTTTAGAAGAGGGGTGACGCCCAAATCTTACTTTCGGACCTATTATGTGCGCTTTCAGATGAATAGGAGACAGGTCACGACCTCTTTTACCTTGATTTCCTTCCCTGTAAAACACAACAAACATCTTTAATCAGTAATAGGATCTCAAGAAAAACGAGTACAATATAGGAAGATCGTCTTCCGTATGATTAAAGGGCCCCTCCAGGCAATATCTACCATATGCATTTTTCTACATCATTGGATAGCCCACAATGCGCTGAATCTCATCCTCTCTCCTTTTTAGCTGAAACTTCGCCGTTGCTGAGAAAAAGCTGTGCAAAGATTTCTCTCGCTGTCTGTGCCTCTTCATTCCTCTCTTGTCTCTCACAATCAATCAACCGCTCCTAATTGGTTATCTCTTGGAATGAATGAGATGGGTGGAGGAACCCTTTAAATATACAATCTCTTCCGTTCCTTTTTCCTCTCTCATCTCATTTCTTCCATCTTTCAGCCTTCGATCACCTCCCGATCAGCTGAAATTACAGTAATGTCTACAAGAAGTACGGTATAACCTATGAACGATAGTCTCATATCATTTATCAGTTATGAACAATTTTCCGCAAGTTTGCGCTTCTGAAGAACGGTACCAATACAGCACAACTACGAATTACAGCAGCCTTTAACACCTCTACACGCGTGTTCCCAATTTCTCGCGTTTAGCTTCGTAATGTTAATGTCGCTATTCTTGCAGTGATCCGCTCTATCTTCCCTTGTTGTTTTACCTTGCGTTCAATGTAAATACTTCAATATCTATATCTATACAACTATGAACTACAGTAACCCATCGCCTATGGACCATAGTCTCTAATCATGGTCGGGTCCAGTAAGTGTTCACTTTAAATTGAAATTAAAATTTAAGCCGCATTTAAATTTGAGTTTTGCGAATAACATGAATAATCTTGTAACTGGGATATAATGCTATCTAAAGCGCGTGGTAGGCATAGCTCCTTCGTCTAATAGTGTTTCAAAGAAGGAATGATTCAAAATTCGAAAAAAGAAAGAAGAATATTCGCTTGAAACTAAAACAATAATTGTGCACCTTTGAGCGCAATAAGTAGACCAAATTCGAAACTCACCACCAGAATCGACCATCGCGAAGACCTCATCGTTGAGAATCATCAAATTGTTGTCTTTGAAACCAAAAGCAAGTGAATGGATGACGTCACTGAATTAAGCTCATTATGAACTGCGATGCTACAATTAGTTCAACAGGTCAGTTGCTTTTCTTTGGTAAGTTCATGTCAGTCATATTTTGGGAATAGCCAAATGACTACTGCGATCAAATTCGTGCATTTTCAGTGTTTTGTGTTTTGTATTGTCTACTATGATTAACATAAATAAATCCGTCAGTGAACTACTTTGCTTTTCTTCTGCGAAAAATTAAAAGTCGGACTTAAGCGCATATTTCATTGTGCATTATGCCCCGAAAGAATTGTTCAGTTAGTAATCCTTAAAAAGGCAATGCGACTAAAAAGGCAATTTTTGTAATTATAAAATATTCAGCGCCCTTGTCATAAATCAGTAGTCCAGTCTAACTGGAAAGCATAACGCAAAATGCCAACAATTGCTCTACAGGCAGAGCCGCAATCAAGGTGTCCCCTGCGAATCTTGTAAATTCCGAGCTGCAGTAACCCATTTATAGCATTTTCAAAGCAGTATATTAGACAGACTGGTTCAAACAGTGGTAGCGTTCTTTTCTTAAATATTTCCTGCGGCAAATCACAGATAAAGCAAAGATCAGAGATCAAGATGTACTACCTACGTAGTTTCCATTGTGAATCGTCGTCCTTCCCAGCCGCGAAAGATGAAGGCAGTGTGTGAATGACGTCCGGGATTCAGATACCGACGACGGCCTACAATGGGAAAATTCCATGAGCATACATCCGCTTCTTTCATCTTTTGCTTACAAAATAAAATTTGATTCATCATTGTACTGTAATCACGTATGTTCGCACCCTTCTCTGATTTAAAAATGGCCCACGCCTAAAGTATACCATAACACGATTGGGGTACCGTATATGTGCTAATCGTGAAAATCTCCAAACTCAATCGAATTGATGACTTTTCTAAGATTCGTTCAAATAAACGTTCGTTGTAATTTGCCATGTATTTTGAACAATACATACCTTATTCGGTGCAAACGACTTCTAACGTGCAGAACGCAGCAACTATCGAGGGCCACGGCCAGTAAAAGCGGCAGTCCGATCAGCCTGAAGGTGGCTCGATATTATCACATCGTTAGTTCCCATTTCAAAAATTTTACAATTAGGGACCGGAAACAGTGGCAATTGTAGACATCGACGTAGTACTTATTAGCCACCTATTTCCGGTCCCTATTGCTCCTCTTCTACCTGTAAGGGTTCAGCAAGAGAAATAAACGATTGAGGACTCTCTCTAAACTCCAGAGAGAATCCACCCATTACAACCGCATAACTCCTTATTCACGGGATAGCTTTCGTTTCATTCACCCTACCTTTTCCATTCTCTTCTTTTCTTCAGTCGAAGCGCTCAGTTTGATGTACATCGACGTCTGAAAAGACACGTAAATAAATGCATATAAGTTTATACACATTATTTTCCCTATAAGCATCAATATCAATATTCATTTCGTTATTTCTAATAGATCCGAAATTTTCAGTCTTACCAACAGACCAAGATGTCATGTGCTCAAAAGTTGACCGACAAATGCATAAACGATACCTTCATCCCGAAGGAGTCAGTTTGTGCCGAATGCCGCAGATCGCAAGGATCCACATTCATCCGACGAACAACTACGTCTTCGTGATCTTCGAGACGATGCTCACTGAAAGAATAACTTGAGCATAAGAGAGACTAGTATTCTCTTTCTGAAGATTACTTTTTCACGATTATGTTTCAGTCATCATGCTCTGTAGGCGTACCACAGCAAAGAGTAACATGCGGTGATGTCTACCTCACTGCATGTCACTCTTGATTGTCTGATGAGTAATGAACTAATATCTGAAGCTTTTTCTCAAATTTGAGCATTAAGGTGCCGCATTCGAAACCGAAAGACGACTTTGCGTTCCCCGTGGCAGGGGGTTTCTCGCAACTTTCGTAAACTCTTGCTGCCGCCTCTACTCTTTGCAAAATTTGCGGGATTGCGCACACTTTCGTGCAAGGCAAACTGAGCAGTGGCAGCACTCATTGCAAAGTTGCGAGTGAATTCCAAACGTTCCTCTTGATTGATATGGGTCTCCCGCAATATTCATATAAAACGACGGGGAACGTTTGCTACTGGCAAGCTCTTCTGACTTTCGAATGCCCTAGCGAGCATCGAACTAGGTTATTGGCGGCATATCCACCTTTGCTTTTTTTCAAATTCTTACTTTGACAAGCTCATATTTCCTAGAAAGCTCCAATCGGTTACACATTATGATTTACACACGAAAGCAAATAGGGGGGATTACGGTAGGAACCGGAATTTGAAGATTTGCAGGAAAGCAAAGGAAAATAAGGAAAGGCATGAAGGAAAAGAAAGGAAAAGTTGAAAACGGGTGTGCTTTTTTCGTGAACTAAGCGCAAAATGTTCAAATGATTGGTTCAGAAATGCACTCACCGCAACTTCCCGCCGTCCGGCAATCCGTATCCGTCTTTTAGGAAGGAACGGATGAAGGCAAGGTCCACGCACTGCCACGGAAACCAATGAGCACCCGATGAGAGAGCGGAGGTAGATCGGGCACAGGCTGAAATGGGGACGTGATCACATTGCAAGGAGAGAAGACATCTATTCTTGAAAACAGAATTCCGTCCGTCATCTCACTCCTACTTTATCTACACTCTTCATACCGCCTCGCTCTCTCTTCTCCAACAGGAATGTAAGGGCACAGATGCAATTAACGCACAGTGTTTTGCAGCCTACCGAACAGCAATTTTAACCGAATGAATATCACCGACTGTTTCTACAAGCTAGGCTTGGCAAGGGACACAGATAGGAGAAACATCCATCCATTGTCGAAAAAAAAGAAAAAAGAGCAGAAAAAACGTACTAGCCTAAAATGGGGGATTACGGTAAGAATGAACTTTGCTTCGAAAGTCAGGTCAGATTCATGATAAGCTACCGTCGTAGTAGCCCTGCTACATATTGATTGATCGCTATACACCATTGTGGCCTCCCTCTCATCTCTGGACGGAGATTAGAGTGAGGTCAGACCTGTTCCATTGATTTTGACACAGTTCCGCTCCCGCTCATGCTGAGTGGACGCGCTCCTCTAGATAAAGACTCTACCCAAGTCGTCTCAAGCCTACAGTTAGCGGCATGCACAGCGTCAGTGCATGTTATCCGTTACGTGGAGAGTCCCGGTCGAGAGTCACGGTTATTGACGCCCTCTAACTGTTGACAACGGAAGTCTACCATCGACATTCCCTCCTGGACTGACCATCCAGGCCTTGAACTCCCGTCCCCTCAGTCGTCAGTCAACTCCCCATCCCAATCGCCTCTTCCCCTCGACCATTGTCGTCCGCTACTTATCGCCAGTTTCCCCATTCCCCATTTCCCTATATGCCCGAGAGCCTCTTCATGCGCCAGTGCAGCGCCTTACGGACCACTTGTCCGATACCTCCAGTCAGCCGAAGATGCGACGGAGAAGACCCCCCAGGAGCGAAGACGAGTCGAGAAGATTTTTGTAGTATGAAGATGGACGAAACGGATCGAGGAGCTCACTCCACCGTGGGTTTTCGTGATGATAGGCGACCTTTTTGTATAGGCTGAGATATCTAGACGGACAGGACGTATTCTTTATAAAATGGTAGATTACTTTATTTAGTTGCTTGGATTTCTAGACACGTGTATTATTCAATGCATAGGCATCTATCTTGAAGTTGAGTGCTAGAGAAAGGAATAGTTATAGTTCTACTCTTATCCGGTCAATTAAGTAACATCTGTCGTAGGATTATTATTGTTCCGCTCAACTTGTTCCATTCGATGTGTGTTTAGTTATCATGTTAGAATAAGCTAGATTGCTAAGCGAGGACGTTAGCTTTTTTTCGAAAGGGGGGACGTAGTAGCCCTGCTACATATTGATTAATTGCTATAGACCATTGTGGCCTCCCTCTCATCTCTGGGCGGAGATTAGAGTGAGGTCAGACCTGTTCGATTGATTTTGTCACAGTCCCGCGCCCGCTCATGCTGAGTGGACGCGCTCCTCTAGATAAAGACTCTATCCAAGTCGTCTCAGCCTAAGTCAACACTACATCTTCGGCGTCAACACGATGCTAGTGTTACGCCGTAATCTCGCATTTACCGCAGCATGATCTAATAATTAGCATTTCTGAAATCGTACCTTTCTTTTGCTGTACAAGTCAGCGAAATTGCGCGTAGCCCCGATTTATACCGACGGATCTAAAGGCTACAAAAAATGTTTTTCGTCGAAAATCAGGTCAGAGCATGATAGCTACCGTAATCTAGCCGTTGGGTGCCTGCACTAGACAATCATAGTGTAAAACACTTGTTAGGATGGCTGCTTTTGATTTTCCCTAATTATGTAAGGCAGCCTGCAAAAGTGTTTGGACAACACGAGCCCATGTATGCCTATTACCGCAAATTATTATTATTTGTAAAATAGTACCTAATACTGTAGAGGCCCGTGAGACCACACCCGATAGTCCGACTGGTCTGAAGGGACAAAAATTAGCCAATCATTAGTTCCCATTTCAAAAATCGGGCACGACCCCTCCCCTATTTTAACATTCGGGACCGGAGATAGTGGCATTTTGGCGCATCGACGGTAAAAAAAGATTTCCGGTCCCTATAGCTCCCGTTCTACCTGTAAGAATGCAAACAAAACAAACAAGTAATTGTGGTACTCTCTCAACATCAGAGAGAGTCCACTCAATACTCAACAACAGATCAACTCTTTATCCACACAATGACACTTGTTTTCTCCATCCTACCTTTTCCAACTTCTTCTATTCTACTTCAGTCGGTGCCCATTCAACACGCATCTCCGTCTGAAAAGCAACCAAATTTCATCACCCCAAGTGTGTGTTCAAGTCTCAAGTTTGTGTTGTTCTCGGTTGTTTTCGATTAGCTACAGTATCCCCATCCTGCCCTTTAAAGTATTCTCAAGGCAAGGACCATACGTGGGCAGAATTACTGTCCATTATATCGAATTGAGGCTTACAAACGTAAAAATGTTTTAGCCTACCGATAAGGATTCTTTTACAATCAAGTGCCTACCAAGTTAAGTTTCTAACAAAAAGAGGGGCCTATCACCCGACTGCACATCCGGTCAAAGGGAGAGTGAAACTCGATTAACGCGGCCCAATTCTTGTCGCGTCGAAAATGACGCGCGGTGAAACATATAATTATTTTCTATTTGAGAGATCAGTTTCTGTTGCAATTGCAATTGACAGTTTACATTCCATTATCAATCTCGTTTTGTAAAAAGCAGTTCTCATGCAACCCTGTTTGATATTCGGAATGGGTGAATTTATACTCCAGCAAACTGTATCGTTTACTAGGCCTTTGCTCAAATCTGTAAAACATTAACAAAACATTGTCAAAAAGAAACAGGAAGAATTTTGAAAGACATGTCTGTAAGAAACATTTGTCTGAAAGGTGCCATATATGCACAGTGTCTTTCATTAATGTTATGCATCTTCTTGGGGAAACTTACGACAATAAATATTACGAAAACGATGGAATTCAGGGGAAAGCCAACAAAATAGGTAAAGTGACTATGTTTAAAGCTTAAAGGATCTGGGGAGCGCAAAGGTGAACCATAGCTACAGTACGGTAGATTTTTTCATAATCTATTACGCCGGCAATAAGCCTCCCTCAGTGAGACCTATCGATATGCAAATTTGTAGCCAATTTAAAAATCCACGTTTTTCACCCCGTTCGTACAGAGGTCCATTTTCCTCCCATTTCTCGCAAAACGTCTCTTAAATATATAAGAAGCTTAAAAAGTGGAGTAGGTGATTCCTAGCTGCCTAATAAAAGCAATTGAGTCTCACCACAGACACTTCTCCTTCACTGCCATCATGGTCAGTCCGGTCTCTGCTACATTTCCATCAAAAGACGCAGCCATCGCCAAGTGAAGAGCAATTCCGGACGTTGTCAGGTCCTTAATTCAAACGATATACTTTGACATATGTCTAAATGATCTGCATATATCTAATGAGAAAAGAAAACAAGATAACCTCATCTCTCTTGTATTCACGAGATAGAAGCAATTGAACAGAGATTCGAGTGTTACTTCCTCTGAAACTAGAGCTCGTTATTCCGAGAATGGCCTCTACTTTGCTTTCGTGAAATTAGTCTTAGATCAAATGGTACGTCGGAAACGACGTAAGCAAGGCACTTTTTTTCTGCGAAAATTCGGATAACCAGGGCACTTTGGCAGCCAAATTTACCGTTTTATGGCAAATTATGCTAGATTTCCAGCTCATTTGTGTGAATCAAGGCACTTTTGTCAGTTACTCCGTAAAAAAATCAAGGTACTTTAAAATTGAACGACGTCACTATTCGATCTGTGCACGAAAGGATAATACAAGTGACGATAATAGCCTACCCACCGGGTTGATGGGTCCATCGGAGGCCACAAAATCATAGAGGATTCCTCGACTGGCACACTCCTCCTTCGCTTGTTCCAGTTTTCCAGAGAGAAGGAGCAGGCAAGTTACTGGCGAAGCTGCGACGGTAGTCTTCTACTGAAATACACAGATTATTTTTTCTGAATTTCAAATCAAAGTAACGAGAAAACAAAAAAAACCCAATTTCGGCAGACACCCTCACGTAATCAGAGATAATCAAACGCAGAAAAAAAACATAATAAGCCTTTCACTTTATGCTTCCCGAGTGCAGATACCCATCCTATTCTTGATCCTCGCATTCAAATTTGCGTTCCGACGGTAATTATTCCGAGTTCCGTTTTTATTTGCACTTTTGGCCGTGCACTTATGCTAAATTACGCATGTCCGGTCAAGAATGCGCGGAACGAAAATTTGAAAACGAGGACCGACAGTAACATCCGATCGGACAATAACGCTCATGATGGTCTAACCCTTTTCCAATACCCATCACTACGGTTTGAATTGCATTATGAGACCGAGATAGTGACGAGGAGGATGGAAGAACTAACAGAGTCAGACGATAACGATAAGATAACACCCTCCCTCCTCCTCGTACCTCCGTTCCCTTTGCACGATTCTCTCCTTTTCGGCCACAGTCTACTTGAGTCCCTCGAAAGTCGCTTGTTTCTCTTCACACGGAGTGACAGTGACCACCTGTGATGGAATACATTGTGTGGGATTTCAGCAACTTGAAGAAAATGTAAAAAAAAAACTAATCAAAAATGAGCACAAAAAGCGTCGAGCATAACATGAATGGAGAATATGGAAAGTCGGAGATTACTGTAGTAAAACGTTTTTCGTCGAAAATCAGGTCAGAGTCATGATAGCTTCCGTAATTTAACCGTTCCTAATACCGCAAATTATTATTTATAAGCCTAAAATTATTACTATTTGTAAAGTAGTACCTCCTACTGTAGAGGCCCGTGAGACCACACCCGATAGTCCGACTGGTCTGAAGGAACAAATTAGCAAATCTTTAGTTCGTGTTCGGCAAAAATTGGGCATGACCCGTATCCTATTCTAGAATTCGGGAACGGAACTAGGGGCACTTTCGGGCATGGGCGGTGTTTTCTCCACCCTTTCCGGTCCCAATTGCTTCTTTATTACCTGTAAGAGGTAATAATTATTTATTGTAAGAGGTAATAATTATTATATAATTAATTAAATAATTATTATTATTAAGAGGGAAAACAAGAAACAACTGTGATGCTCTCTCACTTAGGAGAGAGAGTCCACTCGGTACACAACAACGCTTCAACTATTTATTCTCATAAGGAAGCTTGTTTGCACCTTTAATTTTCCGTCTCATGCCTTGGCATGTCGATAAAAAATAATATATATAATATAATAACTGTCGTCTTCTCCACCTTACCTTTTCCTATTCCTTCTTCTCCAAATCACTTCTTCTCATTCTTCGGCATTTGCCTCTCCTTTGATCTACGTCTGAAAAGCGATAGAAATTCACTTCTCCCTAAGAACCGTAACAACAATTATGGTACCCATCATTTTCCCTTTTTATTCATCACTCGCAAAATCGCAATTATTAAATTCGAACTACAGTTTTGTTTTTTTATATCTTTGGCTTATTTTATAATGCTGTGGAGAGTATATTCTCTGTGAATCTCCACATTCCCCATTCACATTGCTCACCCAAGTCGACGCCCATGCACAAACCTGGTTGAAGTGGTTGATGAGGGGCACGAGAAAGCCAGCCGAGTTTCCTCATTCAGTCCATTATTCATCAGATTGCCGCCCGAGAAAACTGACAACTTCTGCAAGGGAAAGCACTTAGTTTGACGTTACCGTAACACCATTCGAAGAGAGTAATCATAGCCGTTTTTCCTTTTCAATACGCGTCGCGTACGTGTCACGTCAACCCCGCTGCGCCAGTTAACTCTAGACAGACAAGAAGCACCATAGAACATTTTCGATAAACATTTACACATCGTTTGTAACAACGTGTCTATTAGTGGGTACAATTGTTTAGTACTATTAGTTGTACAGTCAGGAAGGAAACTTGTCGCAAACTGAGAACATGCCACAGTTGCTTCTATTCCAACTTCTGCATTTTCCGCAAAGAACGAGAATCCAGTCAAAAATATCCAAAAGGAGATTTGGAGGCCCCCTTACTTGAGCACTAATGACATGCCCCACCACAGAAAACAGCGCTTTACCAAGGAACATTAATTTCTACTGCAGCAATATCAATGTAGATTTCGCAGGTTTTTCAGCAGGCAACTAGCGTACCAATTTTAGATTAAAAATTTGCAGAATGAGCACTGTCACTGCAATTATGTCCACGTATACCCACATGATATGAGCTTACGTGACCCATCTGCAGCTTAATCTAATCAAAGCCTTTCCAGACTACGTCGGTTCCATCAATTATTTGATGTATGCAGCTTAGTGATAGATAGATTTTATTCAATTTCACGAAGGAAATGCAGTATGAAGGTGAAAAGAGAGGAAAAAAATTATAACGTTATGGGGTAGAATGCATAGGCTATCGTTGTTAGCTGTACTCCCTTCTCTCGCATCTGCCAAGGGTCCCACGTGGCCTCTCACTAATCTATCTCTCTGCATGCAGATGCTAGGGAGAGGGTACGCCCTCTTTACTCGAGTCTCTCCCCTACACGGAGATCCCATGATAAAATAGTCGTCCTAGTCGTCTTTCAACACTGGATAAGTTGCGATATGGTAGCGTCAACCATATTCGTAAAGATAATTATGATTATAAATAATTTTGAATAGTGATGGCAGAATGGGAGGGGTGAAGTGAAAATCGTATCCATAATCTACTGTCTCGTTCTCTTCATTAGTTATCGTTATTTCGCCTGATTGGCACACTAGGTTTGCCGTTTTCCCTCCCGTTCTGCCATCCTTAATGCTCCTATTCCCTTCTCCCCCCGTACCTACAACTCCAACCACGACAGATTGGCCACAGAATACGCGTATCGTTCCCTCACGTGCAGAAGGGAAAACTTCGCATCCATCGCCAGAGTCTGGTCCAGATACGACTGCAATATAGAGTTCATAGAGAAAACTATTTGTGCTAATTAAGAATATCGGTCTAAAATATAAGATACAAGCTTGGTGAAGCATAATACTATAGCATCCCATAACCGATTGCATTTTCTTTACTCCTTGCGAAGAACATTGATGAAACCGGTCGACTGGCACATATAGATCGTAATGGTGATTGGGGCGAAACAACTTATGGATAGATATAATAGCTATCCCCATGAACGGCACCGCCTATTCCTCGCACGATTCCCCTCTCACCTTGAAGACGTTTCCCTGCTCGATCTTCTCCTTCGTCCCTACATAATACCAGTTCCGGTCCAGTCCACTTCAGAACGAGGAACGACTTGGCATTCAACTGTGGGGCATGGCCGTCGCAGGCCGTGTCCAGTCTCCACGGTCTCCACAGTACCTCCGAGTCCTCGGCCTGCCAGCCCGACACGAACTGAAATAATGATTTAATCATAAGATATTATGTTAAAATACTTCAACAATACTATGTTCTGTCAAACACTGAAGCCTTATTGTTAGATCGGCTACCTTTTTTATCATTTTGTTTACAGTTACAGTTTACCAGTATGTTATGACTACTATATCGCCCTACCATACCCCTGTCCTCTGTATTCCACCGTATCCACCCTTACCCTCTACCTTACCTTCTTCATCTCATCATACGCTGCCTATGCGATGGTCCAGTTTCTCGAAGGCAGTATGCAATCAATCGATATTCATCACTCGCATACAGTATACAACAACTAGCCTCTACAATGAATACATTGCTCCAAACAGTCCAATACTACAGTACATTCCTTTATTGCACCCTACTTCCCAAACCTACAGTACCCTCTGACTCTCTCACCATCTCTTCTCGACTGTGTACTAGTAATTGAATGAATGATTACTAGTACGCAGTAATACGCCTATATCATTACAACTAAATGAAACTAAAAGATGGCAAGTTGCCAACAATAGCAACACTATAATTAGTCAAAACAACGAAACTTCAGAAGCCCACTGCGCTCAAACACAATTTCTTTTCATTAGAAAATCAGCACTGCAACGAAACGAATTATTCATGAGTAGATAATTGCAAATAACTCAATGCAATACCAATTAGATAATGTTTTACGTATTTTCTACATACGTATTTGGCACACAAAAAGAGCCCCGAATTTTCAAATAGATCTTATATTTTCTCTTCTCTTCTCGACTGTGTACTAGTAAGCGAAAAGAGATAAGAGAGTACCGACCTCAAATGGAAGAGCAGCCCATTTATCGAAGAAGCAGAATCCAGTGCGGAGTCCATCGTCAGCAAGGTGTAAGGATACGGGGCGTGCCCGTGACCGCGTTGCTATAGCAGTACTATAGTAGTGACGGAGAAGGAAGCACGCGTCGCGGTCGCTGCCGACGCACCCACGGAACCTGCACATCAATATGTCTTACACCCTAATAAAACTATGCAAGAAACGATGCATGAGAAATGCAAGTCGGTAACATAGTTCCCCATACTAAGAGTGCGTGCCGTCTTCCATAATAGGGTTCACAAACCGGGTCGTTTTTGGCCCATTTTCAGGGTTATGTTTCTTGATAGAGTACTTGTTACGCCTTTCATTCTTGTATAGATGGTGAAACCTACCCCAGGAAAAGGATCCGGTTTGCAACCCTATTCCATAACCTACTCACAGTATTATCTGCTCGAGTCGAGAGACAACTCTTCACTTCGCTGCCCCTCGTCCTTTCTCGCATCTCAGCCCCTTCTCGCAGGGCCCGCCCCTCTAGACGGTCACCGTGTGGTCGCCATCCAATAAGGGGCAGCGCGCTACTGTAGAGACGCGGTGTGGCCGTGGCTATGTAGGGGCAACTAATGGGAGAGGTCGACGGGAGTGCGAGGGCGGGGAAGGAAACGTGGGAAAAGAGCAGCAGGGTGCCGCAGGGAAAATGAAAAAAGAGAGAAAATCGAGATAAAAAAGAAAGATTATCTGCTGGATTCGCCTCCTCTTCCAGACAGAAGCCATCGATCGCATCAAAGTCAACACGCCTTCCTGCAAAATGGCATTGTATTGTTGACTAAACACCATAACTTCAGCTTGGACCGCAGTATTTGCAAAGCACTGAAAAGTTCAAACAAACTAAGAAAGAAATTAGCACCAAGAGGTCCAAATAAACAGAAATCTGAGCACTCACCATGCAGTCGACCATTCATGAGCGGGAAGTGAAGTGAAGAGAAGAGGGGAGGAGGACGAGGGTGACCCTAAATGCTAATGAAATTACAAGGATAACTCTATTATCATAACATTACTCGTTGTTGTATACCTCAGATAGAGTGAATATTGCGTTGCAGGATAGTAAATAAATTTGGCGGCCAAATGTTCTACATCTCATTAATCAGGCATGAGTCATGTCCCCCCGGAAATATTGGGAAATACCGTACCGCCTGCTTCTTTTCTACTATAAATACATCGCACCATATCTCGAGACTGTCAATAGCTTACCCTTTTCCATGTTCATCTTCTGTACAGTTCAGCCGCCTCTTCTTCCTTGTGACACGAACTGGACTGTCTGATAATGTCGATCGCGTCATCAAAGGGCTGCAAAATGGTATGTTTTGTAGATGAAATACCCTAACTTCATTTTAAAAAACAGACTTTGTAAAATTTAAGCAAAACTAAGAGACAGGGTGCCTTAGAGAATGTCATGAGAACCAAATAAGCGCTCATTGCACTATGATTATGCCGGAGAGCGAGTTGAACTAAAAAAATAGACGAGAGTACGAATAAATGCCACCTAAGGTTAGGCCAAACGCGAAAATAAACGAAAGAAACGAGTTACGTTTGGTCACGTACGCACTACGGTGGTTTACAGCACGTAGACGCACCGATTGCGGGGTCGACCGTCTGCCAACGCCTTCATTGAACCGAGTATTTGGACACACGACTCCGTGTCCTTACCGTCCACCATTCCCGCGCCTACCCTCCCAGTGTCATGCCTCAAGATGAAGGCGCGGTGAAGCGTATTTGGACACACGACTCCGTGCCGTGCCTCACTACGGCGTGCTGTGTGTGTGTGTGCTTATTCTCAAGCTCGAGGGAGGTCAAACATTTTTTGTGTAATTTAGTCAATTTTATCGAATTTTATTTTCTTCTTATTTATATATCTTGATTGATATCTCTCTACTGGTTGCCTTCTCAATACCAACATCTACTTCATACCTTTCTTTTTGTGCTAGTGATAGGCTTTTAGGATTACGGTGGACTTGGTTAGTCCTGACGCCCTACAAGAAATTCGAGCCAACTAACTGACTCAATAATGTGAATGATGTTCAGGTGATCGTCAAGGCCATTCCACACATCGGATTGCTGCATCGAGCGACTGATAAGTTAATGGAGAACAAGCAAGACATATACACAGGTGGGCTGGGCAGACTTTCTGATATTGTTGGCAAATTGCCAAGCATTGTGCCTAGTGAAATCTTTAATTCCCTAATTTTGTTGAGTGAAAGTCGCTACGCGGTTCTCTGACTTGTGTTCCTCCCCTGGTACTACCTACACGTTCAGAACTGCCCTATCTCAACCATATGGACTACGTGTCAACAATGTGCAACGAACAAGCCTGGTCCCTTTCCCCTGAGAAGCTTCACTTCATCACCGTACCACCGAGGGCCAAGTTCATTCGAAGTACGCTTTTAGTTGTTTTTCTTTAAATTTCTTCATCTTGCGAAAAGAGTAAATGCAAGCTTGTTTTCTCTCTGTTTTAGAATAAATGCAATGCCATAGTGAAGGCGAGAAAGGTTTATCGAGTTGGATAAATAAATAACTAAATGACCTTCTCTATTTCAGCCCTCTTCGCCTAGTTCACTCGTATCCAGAACCACATCATGGGAGTGACCACGTGGGGGGTATGACGCCCTTCTTCTAGATCTTTGAGGGTCAGTTGTAGGCTTTTGCTGAAACTATTTCGTTGCTCGAAAGCCTGTATCTACCAGCAATAAAGCTCAATAACCTTGCCGTCTCGATAAGGCAGTAATGTTGTTAGTATTCGATGTATCTTTTTAAATATAACAATTACATAAATACGGTAAAATAAGGGTGCTAATAATAATTATTATTATTAAAATTATAATCTTTCTTACTGTTGCAGAGCGCGAGAAGCTGTTCGAGTTCTGAGAGCGTGTCTCGGGTGCCCGTATGCAGTCCAACTACATTCGCCCCGAAGGAGTTGCCTGGGATCTGCCCCTGGGGCTCATGGACAACACCTATGATTGTTACGTGGGGGTTAGAATGAACAGCAAAAATATTGATAGAGGTGAGCGGACGTTAATTTAGGACCTAATAGACATACAGTCCTCCTTGAATTATTGCAAGAATTAGAAGCAGACTCAAACAATGCCAGCCTTTTATAACAAATGTTATAAAAGGCTGGCATGGTGGGTCTATGCCAGAAGCGCAACGACAAATGCGCAACGGGCGATTTTCCGACATTTGCGCAACGCATTTTGCGCAACCGACAAATGCGCAACCGGTCATATCTCCCCTTCAGAGTAACAATGAAATCTGAAATTTGCATATTGTATGTTCTGTGCTAGGGGTCCATGTTATAATACAGGGGTACCATAATTTTGTCGAATACGACATTTGCGCAACGAGTCATATCTCGCTCCAAACACAATGAAAACCCTCTCCCAGGGTCTCTATGAACTCTGCTG
>LS877757.1:234613-248465 GCA_900490955.1 Micoletzkya japonica | reverse complement strand
GAGGGGATACGGTAGTTGAGAGAGAGAATTGGAGAGGATACGGTAGTTGAGAGAGAATGAGAAGGGATACGGTAGTTGACAGAGAGAATTGGAGAGGATACGGTAGTTGAGAGAGAATGAGAAGGGATACGGTAGTTGAGAGAGGGAATTGAAGAGGATACGGTAGTTGTGAGAGAATGGGAAGGGATACGGTAGTCGGGAGAGAGTGGGATGGGGTACGGCAGTTGAAAATCGAGCATTATGGAAGTTGTTATTATAGGCGCCGAATCGTGCGGAAGGATATCGAAGAGAAGCGATCGCCTTCCCCTTCCCTTTCCCCTCGGCAGCTTGGGCTGCCCCTCTCCCTTTGGCCCTGTGTCCTCCTTAGCCTTGTGGTTGTGTGTCGGACCTCCAGCCGAAAGGTTGGTGGTTCGACTCACCTCTCTCCCCTTGTCTTTTGCTCGTTTGTTAAAGCCTTCCTATCACCGCGCGCTCATCGATTGATACATGGGAGTGGGGAACGCACCTCACCCTAATTGGTACGGCGGCTGAAGGAAAGCTTTAAAGGGACATGGAAGTCAAAAAAGATTGGCTTTCATATGAAAGTTTATCGCCTAAATAATATAAAAAACAAAATCAGAGTGCACAAAAATGTCTACTTCGCGAGATATCCTAAAAATCGTTTCCCAGCCAAGGCGCAGTCTTACTGCGTTTAGCGCATAGTAACGAGGCAAATGGCATCGAGCTATTCCCGGAACAAATAAATATTTCTCGCTACAGGAAATTTTTAAAAATATTTTTCAAAGGCTATTATGTTTATTATCGTCTAAGAAACATATTTTACAAATATAACCATACTAGATTTCAAAAAATTTCTCGCTTCCATGTCCCTTTAATGTTACATTGACACGTCGCATTCAATGATTTTTTTTCAGCAATCTCGACAAGAAAAAATTTCCGTTAGTGAACTCATTCGTACTTCGTCTCTCGTCGGAAATAGGACTGAGGCACCGAACGGAACGCTTTCAGCACCCATGAATAAAATGGTAAACTCACAATAGCTGCACCAAATACAAACAAGATGAAGTAAGACGAGTTGAAAATCGATCGAGTCTGAAAAAATAAAATGTTTTGACCATGTATCTATAATATATCTATCTAGCAACCGATTCTGAAATAGCCATCAACTGATATAGAAAGCCGATACTTCGCAGAACAAGGAAAATTTGACATACTCGCAAGATTGCGACGACTTCCAGTATGTAGAGGAAGGAAAAGGGTAAGACGACTATAGCAGTTAACGCAATGCCAATCTCACTGAGACGCATGAGCTGAACGATACAGTCTTGAAACGTGTTGATATTCGCATTGTTATCTATAAGCTACAGTAGTGAATTCCGCTTATAAAAATTTTACTTATAAAAATTAAGTATAGTGAAATTACAATGAGATAAGTTTCCAATAGTGATCATTTTGGCGCCTCTTAGTTGAGACCTTCGGTTTGCTGTCAAACCGGAACTATTTCCTAAGGCTGCTCTACATAGGAATCAGAAAAATGCGCTGGTCCCGTTGGTTTCCGCCTGACGTTTGAGGGATTGTAGGCAGCACATATCTAGTTATTAGGCGCGAAAAAAGGAAAACCGAATCCTAAAGACTCCACATTTTGAGTAGAGGAATATGAAGTTGTAGTTTTGTCTAACGAAGTAAGCAATTGCGTAATTTTTGGATGCAAACAAGAAAGGCAAAGCTAAATTGTAATTTCCCTTCACATGAATGAAATTTCTCCAAGTAATTCACCACATACGGGCCCAGTGAATGATTCTCATTTCCTGCTTGGCACAAACAAGTTCCTAAAATTTGAAGATGAGAAATATTAATTGGGACAAATCGCGGAAAAATATTTCGCAGGAATTTTGTTATGAGACAGTGTAATTTACAATACCTATAAGTATTAACTATTTCAGGGTTCACTGTGGCTTTTGCTTAACAAATTTATGAACCTAATAAAGAATTTCGGAACAGCAAAAATGAGAGTTAAGGCTTTCGGAGATATCATTAAAACGCTTTTTTGTATTGGAATTTTCATGACATTTCATGCAGAATGGAAGGAGTAAGTTAGCTACAAAATCAGATATAGCAGTGCTAGGAATTGAACGAAAACTTGCTACGTTCTGCAAAAATAAAAAAAACTTGCTTATAGTTGAAATACTTGCTTTTGGATGTATGCTCTTGAAATTTGAAGTTTGAAAAGAATTTCTAGCATTCATGATAATATGCCAAATTTCTAGCGAAATGAAAGTCATTTACTGGGCAAGTTGGAAAAGTTTCACGAATATGAATCAATGCTCATCAGGCACAGTGTAATCAGCATTCAAATGAAGACTATTTAAAGTTAACCTTCGGCACAAGAAGGAAATATCCATATTCCCTTCTTATGTGTGGCCAATCAAGCTCTGTTCTATGTACGTTTAGTCTCGGACTAGATACACGTCTTTCCCTAACTTGTGACATAAGAGCGCATCACTGATGTCGCAGATTACATTGTAGGCATTGATTGTGCATACGCAATTAGGTTTGAATTATGCTTTTTTATAAATAGCAATGTGCTGAAGTATAGAATATGCGGATGTTTCAGAGTTGCGTGTTACAGTCTCCATCTCTAATAAATAGTATTTTACCCAGAAAGATCTATATTCTATTTAAAGGCTCCCTCCGACCATCTCATTCATTTCTAGGTACATCCAATTAACGTACGGTTAATTGATTGTGAGAGACAAGAGAGGAATGAAGAGACGCAGAAAGCAATAGGAATCTTTGCAGAGCTTTTTCTAAGCAACGGGGAAGTTTCGTAATTTCAAGTTTAATTACTCGGAACTCAGGACACTGAGAGCTATCCAATGATATCAAAAAGCATAGGGTAAAAAAGTGGTTGTTGGGGGCCCTTAAGGCGTATTCTATTTGACCGAACATCGTGACATTTTTTGTTTACACATTCCGTCTTT
The DNA here is from genome assembly GCA_900490955.1 of Micoletzkya japonica. NCBI lineage: Eukaryota > Metazoa > Nematoda > Chromadorea > Rhabditida > Diplogasteridae > Micoletzkya > Micoletzkya japonica. The sequence goes on along the minus strand of LS877757.1, from coordinate 245,484 downwards.
GAAATTTTATCTATTTTGTAATGTTTCAATCACACGTTCCAGGATTAAAGGGCCCCTCCAGGCAATATCTACCATATACATTTTTTGACATGATAGGATAGCTCTCAATGTCCTGAGTCTCATACTCTCTCCTTTTTTGTTGAAACTTCGCCGTTGCTGAGAAAACGCTGTGCAAAGATATCTCTCGCCGTCTGCGTCTCTTCATTCCTCTCTTGTCTCTCACAATCAATCAACCGCTCTTTATTGGTTATCTATAGGAATGAACGAGATGGTTGGAGGGACCCTTTAACAACCAGCTATTGGCCGACTTATAATTCTTGAATTCAGCTTTACTACTGTACAATCTTCTTTACTACAAGTTTCACGAGAGTAACGCAAAGTATCATAAACACGTGAGTTTTGCTTTGTAAATGGTCTTTCAAACAAGAAAAATAGTGGTGAAAGGGCGGCCTGTACTGTAGCTAACAAAAAGGTAAGCAAAGTGCTCACTGAGTGATCCAAGAGAAGGAGCAAATAAGTGAACACTGAAAAAGGTGTCATTAAAGGAAATGTCGCACGAAAAAAATCGTTGTTGAGTTATTCCTTGGAAACAGTGTAAAATGGGCTAGACAACGAGATGGTCAAAAATCGCGATCCGAATTGGTTCTCTAGGCCTTAGTACGTCCATCTGAATGTGCGAGATACGGTAATCTCGTGGGGTAGTTTGTAGTCTAGACCGTCTATCTACATAACAACTGGCAATGCCTGTTCGGTCTCGCTCTCCAAGGGGAAGGAAGGGAAGAGCTAGGGAAGAGGCGGAGGTGTGTAAATGTGAGAGCGGTGGAGATCAGGCAATGCCACTTGGTGTATTTAGGGGAGAAGAGTGTTTGATTAAACTACAAACTACCCCACGAGATTACCGTATCTCGCACATTCAGATGGACGTAGTAAGGCCTAGAGAAACAATTCGGATCGGGATTTTTGACCATCTCATTGTCTAGCCCATTTTACACTGTTTCCAACGAATAACTCAACAACGATTTTTTTTCGTGGGACATTTCTTTTAACTGCGTATCTCTCTACTATGGGCCGATCCCATTCTTAACATCTTATGTACAATGTGTCGTTTTATACTAACTCTCTGAAGAAGGAATATTAATGACGATACTTTAGCTAAGCAAAGTGCTCACTGATTAATAAAAAGGCTACATTTTTATCGTAGCCTTGCGACAGCTACAATAAATATATGCCTTCCAAATCACAGCTTCCCAATTCATCATCTTGAGCATACTCTTCTAGAACACTGTCTAAAGGCTCTAAAATTGTAACGAAAACTTTCTCAATTTAAAATTTTTATTAATAAAATGACCAAACGGCGCTTACTTGATGGTCAATGAGAGAGAAGAAACGAGCATGCAGGTTTTTCAGAATATTATTGAGGACTGAGGAAAAATTTAAGGCTCCGAGAAAAGAGCGGTAGGATGATCGTATTGAGAACAGAGAGTCGAGGAAGGCTGAAGACGATGACTCGGAGCAAAGCTTATCTATATATCCAGTATTATGGAAGGCAAGGTCCTCACCATAATTGACCACAAAGAGGTTCACGCAACTGTTCAACACAAACACACACGACTTTTATGGATATGCAAATTGCGTAAACGTAATAAATATAATCATTATCGCTGGGGGACGACCAGGGGCGTGACACTGCTGACGGTCTACTGCTCCGCGGTTGACGAGGTCATCGCCTTGGTCATCCGCCTCGGCAGACAGCACGACAGCACGCTGAAGGCCGCCCGACGGATCGGCGCGTTGAAGAAGAGCACGACGATGCACGGGTTGAGTGCTGCACGGAGGACAGGCTAGCCGCGGCTATTATAGTGGATTACAATTATCCGTCGGAAAATCATTCCGAATAGAAGGCGAAAGAGTGTGCAAAAGGGAGAGAATTAGACTCATCTTGGAACGCAAGGAACTCAGGGATCGGTTTATTACACTATACGTATTGACGAAAGCGTTCCGTCAGTAAACGCCATTCCTACTTTGTCTGCACTCTCTTCATGCCGCTTCGCTCTCAGTGTAGAAAAGAGACGACTGACGGAACTTTTTCCTCAACCATATTGACGAAAGCGTTCCGTTGTCACCTCATTTCAGGAATTGCGCAACTGACGGAACGTTTTCCTCTACCATATCTATCTGCGTATTACGTAATACTGTTTCATCATCAGCAACAAGTATAGTACCAATATGAGGCATTTCATGTTCTATGGAGTTCTGCACCATTTCTCACACTTGAAGTCCATGGCCAGCGGCATGAAAGCCATGACCGCGAGAAGCCGCTCGATTGAGCCCCCCCGCGAAGAGCATTGCCACCTGCGAGGAGGCATCGTTTACCGCAAAGTGCCCCCCTTGCGGCAATGCGAGTTATTTATCTATTTCATCATAAAGCGTGACTGGCCCCACGAGATCTCGTGCATAGGCAGCGCCTCTCTAACAAGGGAAGTGTCTTTAGACACCGTGGCCGATCGGGATGGGAGTGGGACAGATCCAAAGCTCTTGTTGAGCTGAATCCGAATCTAAAATCAAATTTTGTCAAACGTTATCTTCAATGACTCCAATCCGGTCCGATTAGGTCGCATAGAGCATTCTGCGTATATGGGTGAATGCGGAGAGCATCCCAACGTCTTTCCATTCAAAGAGTAAGATTGCCTGATATAAGAGCAAAAAAGGCTGTCTGGCATAGCTTCTGCTTGACCAATAAAGCAGACAGCCAGACAACTCCCAGCGAAGTAGCATCTTCTCCGTGCAGACGTGAATTGCACTGGCCACATGCCGAGAATACACCGCCCTTTTCCACGGGAAATCGAACGAAAATTTATCGGCCGATATTATTCGCGTGCTGCACACGATATACGCGCTTTTTTGCGCCCATGATGAATCTGGTGCTTGGTGCTGATCGACAATTTCGTCAGTTTCCTTGACTCCAAAAATGAGTCTAATTCTCTCCCTTTTGAATTGCCGCTAGGCAGATATTAGGAATTATAAACTGACGGATTTTTTGTCTCATCATGCCTCATGGTTATCAGCAAAGGAGCACAAAACATTTCTGTTGAAAGAGCCAGTTCTTTGGCGCTAATCAATGCGTAATATATGGGTCATGCAAAATAGAGTTTAGCACAAACAGGAGAATTCGATAGCTTGAAATGCTTTCAAGCCCCATCATAAAGTAAAAACTGTGTCATGAGCACATCGTTACCACGACCGTGGAATTACCTTTAACTATGCATTTTGTCGTTCACCCTTACAAGAAAATCCCACTAATTTTCTGTAGTACTACAGGAAACGAAGTCTACCAAGGACACGAAGCCAAGCAAAAGTATAGCCGAAAATTAATTTTGCCATAACTACAGGTATCTTCGACTTTACTCATATCAATATCATCTTAGTAATAATATCATAATAATAATAATCATAATAATAATAATCTTAATAATAATATCATAATAATAAAACCACATATGCAAAAATTTCTCTTTGATACAAATAAAACTTTCAGATTTTTTTTTCAGAAATTGGCGGTTCGGTTAAAAAATTCGGGCGGTCAGTGCAGTGAGGTAATAATTTTGATGCGCATGTGAACTAATTCTTTTGCAAAACCTCTACAATACTGTTAAAAGCACTAGATTTGCGCTTTTTATTTTAGCGAGAAGGGTACTGATCGGGGTGGAAAGGGTAGTGCACGGGGCTATTCAGTAAGACACTCCAGTTGTAGTTGGATCTCATGATGTATTGGTAGATACACTCGTCGTCGAGATATGGCTAACAAGAATGCACTTTACTAATATCAAACTGATAGTATTAATTGGAGCATGCGCATGGTGTTAAATGGTGAGGGCGCAGTAAGAAAGCGTGTAGCGTGTTGGAGGAAAGTATTTCGTTAGTCGTCTCATTCGTATTTCCGACGAGAGAACGAAGCGGTATAAAACGCCTGCAGACAGAGTAGGAATGAGTTTGCCGACGGAACTTCTAGTCTGCTTGGCTTATGGTGGATATCTTGGTCCTAGAAATTGTGAGATTTGAGATGAGTCTAGCGGAGAATCGTTTAGGAAAAAGGAAAGACACGGAGGAGAGAACGGCCGAACGGAGTTGAGAGTTGAAGAAGAGGATGACGATGCATGGATTGTAGCCTCAAAGATAGCGTATGTTATTAGAGGAAAACGAAAGTTGAGAGAGCTGCACAGCTCTTTCGGCTAACCACCGTAAAACTTCAGCCGGAGCCGGCTTTTAGCCTAAGCTGGTATTTCTCCAAGAGAGTTTCACTGTATTTAGCGGAGTGCGCTCCAAAGATTTCCGAACGTTCGTTTTCCTCCAATAATAGTTAGTCATCATTGTTTTAGCCAAACATGATCAAAATGAACTATAGCAGGTGTTCGCTGTTATTAGGAAACTTGTTCTCCTCATAACAGCTCCGAGGAAGTTTCCAGTGCAGGAAAAGGCGTACTCTTGAGAACAGTAGCCAGAGGTAGGTAATCGCTTGCAGCCAGTACAATTCCCAAATCGCCGTCGGATGCGAGCATCACAACCTGCAAACTTATCAGTAGAATAACAATAAAGACAAATAGATGAAATACATAAATAAAGATGCTACTTGTGGAATGCAACACGGTAGATTGATGAGGAACGAGGTGAGACCGCAGTAGACGAGGCGCTTCTCCACGTTCTTCTGTCCCCTATTCCTGATAGAAGAATTGCTCGTCTCCATCTGGCGTCTGAAAAAGCACCCATTCAAGATCCCAGAATACATCGAAAGCAAAGAAATTAAAAGTTCCACGAGTCTTCCAAATTGGCAAACTGTCCATGTTGAGCTGGAGCACTTTCTGTTCTTTGTGTCGGCTTCCTACAGGTAAAAAGTTTTTATTAAAATTGTAGTCTAGCGTCGCTGATGAGTAGTAATCGTATAAGTATTTATATACTCTAACAATAAGACAACAACCTTCTCATCGACAATGCTGTTATGATGTAGATAACGAAACAGATTATGGAAGAGCCGAAGAAGTCCACGGTCATGCGTACGTTGAGCTTAAATGAAAGGCCACACGTTCAATATGTAGTCAAGACATAGAGAGGGGAAAAACTTGACGCTTCTATCATGTGTATGTAAAGGTTGTTACACACATAATAATGTGTAAAGGTAGTTATGTTCATGTGTGAAGGTAGTTATGTTAAATTAGTTAACAGAATTAATTGGAAACAAATATCAACTGTTATATTTGATATTGTGATAGTGCGTCAGCTCAAGATAGCTAGAGTAAGTTTTGTTATACTATAATAACGGTTAGCCGTGTGTCATTATGCAAACTACACAGTATCCCCGCGTGATCGAAAATGCATAGCACGCGCATGCTCGTATGTTTTGAAAACGAACGCCAAAAATAACCATGCCATGGTTGACGATCCTTGTGTCGTGTGCACGTTTATTCGATATATTTACTTACTGCACTCGGAGCTATTGTCTCAGTTTTTAGAGTGGGTATGTGGATTTCTTCCAGAGTTCAAGGCCTACCGCAAACAGGGCGTCGGCATCGGGTGCGAGAGCGTGGATGGTGTACCCTCCCATGTCGATCGCCGTCACTGCAGTAGGGTAGACGAAGGCAAAGGTTCCGCAGGATATGAGTACAGCCAATACAATGCACGGAAGCGTCGCCCACTTCCAAATCTCTAATAAATTGTTTAGCATTCCATTACTCCAACATATAATCGGACGATTTTTAAACTTTTTGAACTTATTGAACTCCAGTACGCGTATATCGTAGGTAAAGAAAACTAAATACATGTATGTACCTTCTGCGGAGTATAGGTTACGGTAGCGGTGAGTCTGTTGAATGATATGATAATGCTCAATATATCTTGCATCGTCGGAAGAACGAAGGACAAGCTGGAATGAAGCTTTTAGGATTTGTTCCATCGACGTTAAGCGAACGAGCCAAAATGTGCAGAGCACTGTGTTTTCCGTGCGAGAGTTCTAACCGAAATCAGGGTTATTTTTGGCATCTCTTAACATTGTGGTTCTGACAACATCTCACAGTGTTGTCAGAACATTGTGAGACTGAAGCGAACTGACAGAACGTAGCCGTCAACGAAATTTGTTACAGCGAAGAAAGGTAAGCGTACGTGGTTAAGAGAGTTGGAAAAGGATCGATGTAGATGCTGATCAATTGCTGATTTATGATAGGTAAGCGAGGAAGAATAAAGACGAAGATGGAACTGAACACGAACGCCATGGCCTAAATGAATACTTTACTTTTTGCATCATGAAAAGCATACTATTTATTTTGTCATTGGGTTGTGATAGATAGTATTGTTTCACTTATGATACACGATGAAGAAAGAAGTTAAAGATTGTTTCATTCAAAATTATATGCAATTTCTCCTATCGCATCAATATGTTTTCCAATATTTTTATGTATTGGACATATTGAAAAAGGAATTTTTAAAAGGATCTCCATTCGGAACCGTAATCTTTTCAAATTTCTGACGGCATCCTAAGGGATTCGATTAGTTTCTCTTCTATGCCCTTCCCTCTCTCGCTATGCAAATCAGTCTGAATTAGGCAAGTTCCCTCATGAAACAATTGGATTAAAAAACTCCATCCGAAAATCCGCGGAGTACTAGGGTGCAAAGAGCGACGCGCTTTTTACAAAATCGGATATTTTAGCTTACTGAGATGTGAAACAGCTCAGATTCATTGACAAAACGATTTTTCACATTGTTCTGATCATTTTTAGGAAAAAGAACGACCAGAAAAAATGAGCGAACAGGTCTAAATTGCAGATCAGTGTAGCCCGCGAATTCAAAATGCTACCGTACTCGTGGGCCAGCTCCTTTCACGTAGTTAAAATAACAAATAACATGAGGAATTATATTAATTCACTGTTATTGACTAATTTTAGGAAAAAAATTGTAAATGGTGATCTCTTTTTGTTCTCGAAAACCAGCTTTCATTCCCTCTTCTCCCTCTATGGTTCTATGTAAAGAGTAAGCACAGTCATTTTGTGGTTGCAATGTGGAGCACGTGTACTGAAAAAAGGTAGCACGCCTACAAATGGGCTGAGAAATGACAAATTGAATGCAAGAACTTGTTTGCTTGCATGATTTCAGCTAATCGCAATCTAAATCAGGGATGTGAGAGTATAATTTTCATTTTTTGATCTCCTTTTTGCACTTGAGTCATTACTGGACGCGTGATAAGCTCTCGTGACAAATAAGGATCACATGGAGTCCCACGATGCATCGTCGCCTCAAATTAAGTCGAGAGATTTCAAGTATAGTGGACTAAAAAGATTCGTCAGTAAACCATGTCGAATATCAGGCCAGAGAGTGTGCAAAGGAATCAGAGCAACGGACGGATCGGTTTATTCCACCATACTTGACCAATACTTTGAGAAGCAAATTCCGTAATCTGTGCCCCAGTCCTTGTACAAATAGTTGCGGCTAGCAAAGAGCCAAAATGGAAGCTACAATAAGGAAGCGAGAAGGATGATGGGGTGCTAAAAAGAAGCTTTTACCGGAAAAGCGCCGAATGCGAAAAGGGTAAAGAACGACGAACGGAAGGTCCTACGGTCCTGAAATCGAATCGTGAAGAATATGTAAACGTAGAAAGTTTGCCTTCAAATACAATTATGTTGCAAAAAGAATAATGCTTACTTTGAGGATGCTCACAACTTCGACAGCGTAGAGAACAGACAGAAGAATGGAGACGATGATAACGACCAGGAAGACGAAATCCATGAGACGCATTACGGAGAGAGGAGAGAATCTGGCATGAATTGCGCTTTGCGAGCTATATTTAACGGCTACGCGAGGCGATGGCCATGCAATCTCCTACATTTGTCACAACTAGAACCCGCGAATCGATACCGATAGCCGATTTTCACCGGTTACGTTTCACTACCAACATTGTCAGAATCACATCTCCTAATCCGTACGGAGTGGAACATAACCCTGGAAAAAGTGCCTAATTGGATTAAACGGTATCGCTTCGCGAGCTCTATTCACAACGGCATGAATGCACAAAAAAAGCAAAATCCTAAAAATCTTGCGCCCACTATAAATATATAAATACTTTATTTAGAACATGATAGAGTACTTCCCGGAGTTGGAGAAAGAGTTGGCATATTAACTTAAGGACTCGAGTAAAGCGCTATATAAAATCAGTAAATTACAGTTTCCGCAAACTCAAATAGAAAAAGAACTCGTATGAGCATCATAAATTCAAATCAAAATGCGGTTTAATGAACCCAACCAAACGCAAGCAGGTTAGACTGCGGTCAGATCGAGAAGATTACAAGTGGTGCAATGGAAAGAAGTCTGCGCCATAGATTTACTATCGAGTGTAAGAGGATGGCAGTGCTTATTTGAGAGGATTGAATACGAGAAGATTGTAGAATCACAATATTCCAAGTACCGTTAAGCTAGTAAATTGTGGGCCGTGTTTGAAACACTTGAAACAGCCATATCTCGGCTGGGAAAGGTCGTACAGAGTTCTGGTTGGAATTTTTTGGGAAAGGTCGTACAGAGTTCTGGTTGGAATTTTTGGAATTCTCAGGACGAGATCTACTTGTGTATCAAGTCTGGTAATGATTAATCAAGCTTAAAGACCTTTAAAACGTAAAAATGTGGCATTGGAGAGGTTCGAACAGGGATAGCGAGAATTTCATTCATTCAAGATATATAAAAGCCGTTTTAACCGGTTTAGAGTTGTCTAATCATCACCAAACTTGCTACACAAGTAGATCTCGTCCTGAGAATTCCAAAAATTCCAATCAGAACTCTGTACGACCTTTCCCTGCCGAGATATGGCCTTGTTTCAAGTGTTTCAAACACGGCCCACAATTTACTAGCCTGACGGTATATGTTACATAGCTAATGATGGTGGTCCATTGACTGTGCATAAAATATAATAGAGGGTTACACGACCGTTTAAATCAACGCGCACGAAACATTTAAAATGCACAGCGAGCGGCGAACCGCGACGCGTACGTGACGCGTATTGAGAATGGATTTTTAAGCCAAAATCTGACTACGGTATCGACTCTCTAAAGAGAAGCGCTGTCCCACAGTTAGATGTAGGTTGTAATCGTACGTGGGTTAGGCATGTAGTTAAGACGGACGCAGTCTCTACGAAAAGGTATAAATTTAACAACGGAAGGTGTCGACTGTGATCGGATTACGACCTCAATATCGTACTGCGAGGTAATTTCGGAACATATGACAGAAATGAGTCATTATGACTCATTTTATGTCATAATCGCGGATAGCAGCCGAATGAGGCATTTTCAACGAATTTCATTGCCTCAGGCGTGTTCCCCGTGCCCGATTACATAGGAAACCAGAGTTTCGGGCAAAAAAATTACTATTACCGTAACCCGTGGCTAATGGCTCTCTGAGAGGAGCAGAGCCGGGTCCCGGCCCGCAGCCGCATCCGGGTTTCAGTGTTACAATATGAATAATGAACGGCCCGGACTCGTGCTGCGCACTTTTTCTTAGTCATTCTCTGTATTAAGCCCGATTCCCAATCGTTTTGCTCTTTGCCGTGCTTTGTCTTCACGATTTATTACTTTTCTAAGGGTTTACCGTCGATCGCGAGCGGGGACAGTGTCCGCGTGGACCGATTTGATTAGATAAGCCTATTTTCGCTGTTTTTTACTTTGTACTAATGCAGATTGAGCTTGTGAGGACCATTTCAGGTCCACGGGACGCTCGCCTGCCCTCATTCGTCCCTTCTATGGCCGGACCGGACCGGACGTCCCGGATGGCTCGACTTCGGCGGTTAAAAGTGGGCAATTTGAACTTGCTTTTCTCAGCCAAAGAAGGGACTGGGTAGGGGGTTTTGACTGATTGTAGGGGGATTTAGTCAATTTCTGCCCATTATTTTTATTTAATTCGGGTTTTTGCGGAGTAGGAAGTGAAGCAATGGGCCGAATAGGTAATGATGAGGGCAGGGACGGGCAATGACTGTGATGCGCCCGTTTTGTCTGTGGTTAGAAAGCAAAAGTTTGCTGGACAGTGGAAGGGTTACTGTAGCCCTGATTCTCGAATCGTACTCGAATCGTCACACTACCCGTTGTACGTTAGGGATGGCAAAATAAGAGGGAAAGGGAAAATAGGCATAATCTAACAACCTGACTCCCCAAAATCACTCAATTGCAGGTTCGCCGTTCTTTTCACTCGACGTGCGGCCCGTCTCCGTCTCCCCTTCGTTTCCTCTCTTAGATCAGTTTTATTTTTGTCTTTTATTTCTTAGAATAGAACAGGCAGTGGCTTGTGAGGAATCTTCGCAGATTCCTCACTCCACCGCCTCTCCTCGTCCGTTCCCCTCTCCTCGCTGGTCCGTCTCTCCCTCGTGTGCCCTCGGTGGATGTCTGCAGCGGACTCAGTAGAGGTGAGGCCCGGGTTCTGGGATTCTAGTTAGCATAGCCTCTTCCTCTTCCTTGTTTTATAAACCCATTTCCTAGCTTCATTGCAGTATTCCTCGGTTCCTAAGTATAGCTAGCCACTACGTATATTTCGTTATTTTAATGTAAAACGACAGCAACACATAAGATCTAAGATCTTTATTAGTCTAGTCATGAACTGGTCCACCCTTTGCGTCGATGACCTTCCTCATCTGACTGTGGATGTGTCCGATGTACCGTCTGCACAGATCCACAGTCAGATGCTCCCCCCAGTACTCCCTGATCCCCTCCTCCAACTCCGCCTTATTCCTCGGCTTCTTCTTCTCTTGCAGCCACCGCTTCAGTCCACTCCACACCAACTCCACGGCATTCAGATCGGGACTCTCCGCGGGCCAGGGTTCGACGACGATGGAAGAGCGTGACAGATACGCCTTCGTA
>LS877757.1:216412-229098 GCA_900490955.1 Micoletzkya japonica | reverse complement strand
ACAGAAGAATGGGTCAGTACGCATCTGCAGCAAGGAAGAAGAACTAGGAGAACTAGATAAGCTGAAAAATAAAATTACTCCGTTTCTGTTTTCACTCTAATTGTTATCATAATTGCTCCCATTCTTTTCTTATTTATTTTATCGTTGATCAAATGACTGTGCTAGGTGATTGTTATTAAACGTGATAAAAAGCTATATTCATGCCAAAAGATCACAAAACAAGGAAGAGAAAGAGGCTATGCTAACTAGAATCCCAGAACCCGGGCCTCACCTCTACTGAGTCCGCTGCAGACATCCACCGAGGGCACACGAGGGAGACACGGACCAGCGAGGAGAGGGGAACGGACGAGGAGAGGCGGTGGAGTGAGGAATCTGCAAAGATTCCTCACAAGCCACTGCCTGTTCTATTCTAAGTAATAAAAGACAAAAATAAAACTGATCTAAGAGAGGAAGCGAAGGGGAGACGGAGAAGGGCCGCACGTCGAGCGAAAAGAACGGCGAACCTGCAATTGAGTGATTTTGGGGAGTCAGGTTGTTAGATTATGCCTATTTTCCCTTTCCCTCTCATTTTGCCATCCCTAACGTACAACGGGTAGTGTGACGATTCGAGTACGATTCGAAAATCAGGGCTACAGTAACCCTTCCACTGTCCAGCAAACTTTTGCTTTCTAACCACAGACTAGACGGGCGCATCACAGTCATTGCCCGTCCCTGCCCTCATCATTACCTATTCGGCCCATTGCTTCACTTCCTACTGCGCAAAAACCCGAATTAAATAAAAATAATGGGCAGAAATTGACTAAATCCCCCTACAATCAGTCAAAACCCCCTGCCCAGTCCCTTCTTTGGCTGAGAAAAGCAAGTTCAAATTGCCCACCTTTAACCGCCGAAGTCGAGCCATCCGGGATCCGGTCCGGTCCGGCCATATAAGGGACGAATGAGGGCAGGCGAGCGTCCCGTGGACCTGAAATGGTCCTCACAAGCTCAATCTGCATTAGTACAAAGTAAAAAACAGCGAAAATAGGCTTATCTAATCAAATCGGTCCACGCGGACACTGTCCCCGCTCGCGATCGACGGTAAACCCTTAGAAAAGTCATAAATCGTGAAGACAAAGCACGGCAAAGAGCAAAACGATTGGGAATCGGGCTTAATACAGAGAATGACTAAGAAAAAGTGCGCAGCACGAGCCCGGGCCGTTCATTATTCATATTGTAACGCTGAAACCCGGATGCGGCTGCGGGTCGGGACCCGGCTCTGCTCCTCTCAGAGAGCCATTAGCCACGGGTTACGGTAATGGTAATTTTTTTGCCCGAAACTCCGGTTTCCTATGTAATCGGGCACGGGGAACACGCCTGAGGCAATGAAATTCGTTGAAAATGCCTCGTTCGGCTGCTATCCGCGATTATGACATAAAATGAGTCATAATGACTCATTTCTGTCATATGTTCCGAAATTACCTCGCAGTACGATACAGTTCACACACTTGCCATGATATATTTGCAAGGCGGGTGTTTACTGTAATTCATATAAAAAATATAGTATATCTAGCTTATCGAATATGTTCGACATTAGCAAGGCTTGAAAGTGAAGGTGGAAACTACAAATGAAGCATGACGCCGCTCCGTGGCATTTGAGCGAAAAAGCGCAAAGTGCCCAATCACAAATATCAAATGCGATATTGTAGTAAGAATCTATGCAAGATTTAGCACATGTCGGGAAATTATGGGTTCTCCTAAAAGAAATTGCAAACTTTTTTGAGTTAAGTGAATTTTGAGTATAGTTTTTCGTTCAACGAAAAGTATGCTCTTTTAGATAACTGCTTTTCTTTAACCACGTTTCTTCGTGCAATTGTAATAAAATTAAGTAAAAAAGATGAATATTTTCTTCTTTCCCTTGCATAATATGGCATGCTCTCCAACAATCACGAAATGATAATAAGAGAGGAAGGGCTTGTCGGGCTAAGGTCCAATTTAAAGGAGCCGGCCCACGAGTACGGTAGTATTTGAATTCGCGCACTACCCTGACATTGCAATTTAGGCCTTTCCGCCCATATTTTCAGGTTGTTCTTTTCGTTAAAATGATTGGCGCAACGTGAGAAATCGTTTTGTCAATGAATCAGAGCTATATCTCATCGCAGTTAGCTAATATATCCAATTTTGTAAAAAGCGCGCTGCTCTTTGCACCTTCAATACTCCGCGGAGAGTGAATGAAATCGCATAAAATTTGGAATACCCGATCAGGATGATTAGATCTAAAGAATGACGTAAAGAGCGAATATGGCCAGAAACTCATGGTCCGGCTCCTTTAACGCTGATCTAGCCGCTTCAGGACGAGTTTGTGCACAACACGTGAAGATAATTGGCAGAATCTGGCAAGAGTCTATGCAAGGAATAAAGTGATAAATTACTGTATAATTCTTGAAATCTGCTTTCTTCATTTTCTCTGTGCACCAAAATTTTTAATCGGAAAATCTTTCGGGAAGAAGGCAGGAATGAGATGGCAATACGCGTAGCTGACAGCAGTCATGATCAAGTTAGATGACCATGAAACGTATTTTTGAAAAGACTCGGCAGGCGAACTCTAATTATCACTTGCGCACAAGCTCAAAAAGCTCCCGGACTAAAACAGGTAAACTTTTGTTGGTGTATATCTAGATTCCTTGAAATCTGAGAGTGTTTCAAATAAACGTTTTAAACGCCATGAATATTTGTAAAGCATCAGGTGTTAAATATACCGTTAAGCTAGTAAATTGTGGGCCGTGTTTGAAACACTTGAAACACGGCCATATCTCGGCTGGGAAAGGCCGTACAGAGTTCTAGTTGGAATTTTTGGAATCCTCAGGACGAGATCTATTGTTGGAGGAAAAGCAACGTTGAGAAATCTTTGCAGCGCACTCCGCTAAATACAGTGAAAGTCTCTTGGTAAAATGCCAGCTTAGGTTAAAAGCCGGCTCCAGCTGAAGTTTTACGGTGGTTAGCGGAAAGAACTGTGCAGCTCTCTCAACGTTCGCTTTCCTCCAATAATATTTGTGTTTCAAGTTTGGTAACGATTCCTCAATTTTAAAGACCTTTTAAAGCAAAAAAAACCTTTAAAAAAATAAAAGCCGTTTTAACCGGTTTAAAGTTGTTTAATCGTCACCAAACTTGATACACAAGTAGATCTCGTCCTGAGAATTCCAAAAATTCCAACCAGAACTCTGTACGACCTTTCCCAGCCGAGATATGGCCTTGTTTCAAGTGTTTCAAACACGGCCCACAATTTACTAGCTTGACGGTATAAACTTTCGGAAGCATCAGAAAATGTTTATCATAGTTATAGACTTGCATTTTATGGTCGTCTAACTAAATCCTTCTTAAAGTGCTCTGAGTGCCAATTAGCATTACAGTGGACTTTTGCTGGAAACGATTATATATAAACATATACATGTGAACCTACACCAATCTCAAGCGCTCTATATATAACATGAATAATGATTAAATCTGGAGAAAGATAACAACTTTTTTTGTATTAGAGAGCCCTATTCAGCCAGGCTTGTAGCAGAAACTGTCGTGATAGTTTGAGAGGCGAGCAGGAAAACAGAGAATCTTTTGGGAAGAAGGGAAGAAATGGATGAGAAAACGAAACGGCGTAGCTGAGAGTTGAAGAAGAGGATTACGATGCACGGGTTGTAGCCTCAATTATTCCATTATTATGAAAAATATTTCTTCTCATTGGTAATAATTAAAATCCACAATTCGAGATGGTAGAAGATATACATAGGAAGAAAATACATAATGAATTCTTCCGACTAATTTACAATGAGATATATTTCTCCTCTGAATAATACTACGAGACTAAATCTACTTTTGAATCCCTTCGATTGTATTATTGTCTCGAATGTAAGTTTGCTGAATCGTTGTGATATTGCTTGCCTATGCCTATGATATTTCTTGCCTATGCAAATTTATAAAAAAATATCTTTATAACTTTCTCCTCTTCACTTTCATACTGCATTTCCTTTGTGAGGTCGCATAAAACTATTTTCTCTTTTTGTAAAAAGACACAACACTAGTAAGCACTCACTCTTGAGAACGACAAACAGCTGCATGTAATCGGTGACGGTTATTACAATGTCCGCAGTTCCTCCCGAGAAGAGCATTATCAACTGCAATCGAATGTGGTATGCAGTCCTTCATTCTCCCTCTCTGTTCCCTTCGCGTGCGTTTCGCTCTCCCATTCGTCTCTCAGCCAAGAGTCATGCCATGCAGTTTCAACCAAGGATAAGAAGGATAATACTCCCCTCTGAAGACTTGGCATACGAGGGGAGTACGCGCCAAGACTACTCAACATTCGTCGTCACCTCGGACTGAGTGGGTTTATTTGAAGAAGATTTGAAGTTCCTAACCTCTCCTATCTATATCAATTGCCCCTCCTTTGGACCCCAATCCACTGACCGTCCTGATAAAGGTGTAAAACTAAACTAAACTAAAGTTTTCCATTTGAGAGAGAGAGGGACAGCCTTTATCGGGGTTTCGTAAGGAAGGGAAATCCAGAGAAGGGAAGTGAGGAGTTCTTCGGTAGAAAGAAATCTTCAAAAACCAGACCCGAGGCTCAGAAGTCTTGAAGTAGAATACTCCTTGATCTTCTCTTAGCGATACTTCCTCAAGAACGCTACATCTTGCTAGGGGAAGGAGACGGCCAGACTGTTCTTGGTTAAAAGGCGAAAATAGGAGTATTCTACTATTTTCCTACGCGCCAATCTCCATTTATTGCTCTGCTATTTCCTTTCTCCTTGTATTATCACAAGTTATGCTCAATCTTCCACAGCATACAGTGAGAAAAGTTTTCATTTTTTGCATATCAGCTTTTCTGTTCTCGTTGCTATCATTCGGAGCACGATTTCTTTGACTCGTAATAATTTAATTCATAATTCAAAAAGACCTGCGGAATACAACACGGTAGATTGATGAGGAACGAGGTGAGACCGCAGTAGACGAGGCGCATCTCCACGTTCTTCTGACTGTTCCTTCGCGAGGAAGAAGCTGTATTCCCATCTCCGCGGTTCCTGTAATATTTACATCGAAATAAAGTGCTCAAGGCAATTCTGATGTGTAGTGGAGTAAGATTGTCGTGTCCAGAGCAGAGTAGATTTTCTAGACTTCAATTTGTGCCTGCAAGAACGGAAAAAAGATATTGGCAGACCTGCGCATCATAAAAGCCGTGATTAAGTAGATGACGAAGCAGATCAAGGACGACGCGAACAGCTCGGCAGTACAGCGAAAGCTATTCTTCAATGACCCGTATTAAAGGCCTACTCCGACCACTTGCTGCCGCATGCATTTTTGATACTATTGAATAAGCCTCAATGTCCTGAGGCACATAGCTGCTCCTTTTTTTGCTCGAAACTTCGCTGTTGCTAAGAAAGTGAGTATTTTTCTCACCTTTACTTTTCTTATGAGCTTTGAAAGGTAATGAAAGGGAAACTTAAAATGTCTAGAAGATTGTAAAGCCCACAATAACCATCGCATCAGCGTCTGGCGACAGTGTGTAGACGGTATAGCCTCCTTCCACTTCCAAGGGAACAACATCCGTTGAGTAGCTGAAGCCAAATGTCGCAATGGAGAGGACCACGGACAGTACAATGCATGGGATCGTTGTCCACTTCCAGATCTGAATGAAGGTTTTGAAGTACGTTACTAGATAAGAATACGATTATTTAAAGGAAATTCTGGTTTGAACCTATTCGAACTTCTGATTTCCTGTTTTTCATCCGGATAGGTATCCATTTTGCCTTCGTTTATTTTACCTTTTGTGGAGTGTAAGTGACCGTAGCGGTGAGCCGGTTGAGGGCGACGGAAACGTTTATTATGTCCTGCATCATGGGAAAGACGAAGGTTGAACTAAAGTTAGGTTATCCAGGAAATATTTTAATAATTTTCCCATTACTTTGTGTGACGAGCAAACACGGCAATACTGAGAGAGGGTTTCAGCTGAGCTATTAGTGACGTCAACCAACGAAAATTTTTGCCTATACCAGTATACAAACGATTTTTAATATTTTTCCAAACAATAAAACTTTCGTTCCTGTTGCTTCACTTCGGTGTCGTATTTTTAGATCTGCTACCATACTACTGTTCATTTAAATGGTAAAGAAATTATAAATTCTGAAAATAAAAACTACAAAAGAGCATACGTAGCCAGTACGGTTGGGATAGGGCCTACGAAGAGGCGGACAAATTGCTCGTTGACAATGGTCAGTCGAGTGAAGACGAAGGCGAGCGTAGATAAGAAGACGAACGTTAGATCCTGCAAATGCATCGTAAGTCATGATCAGTAGCCCCTCAATCGCAGCCCCCTCAATCTGCATCTCACTACGTCCTTATAGCTGAATAGGTAGGTGTTGCCTTTGTAAAGAATACAATTGTTAACAATTAGTGCGAGTAGAATAAAGAATGAATGAGTGAGTTTATGCTGTTGTAAGATTGGCCTTTAGGTTCCATTTTTTTTGTTGAAGGCCTTTACAAAAAAGCCTTTAGGAATTATCTTACGTAATCGAGAACTATCCAATGCGCAACGATAAAAGAAATGAAAATGAATATTTTATACGATTTGCAAATCTATTAATACTTTCTTATTACTGTTTTGTCCTATATGACTTGACTAATGCTTCTTGTAAACATTACACGTAGTCTGTAAGTACCTTTACTCGGTAATTCGTAGAATCACCGAAAAAATGTGGTCCTTCACTGTACAAACATTTTTGATGTCTACTCATGCCTGGGATATTGTCTATGAGACACAGCATTCCGACCGGTGAAGAATGTGCCTAATAGCGAAATGACCACTATTTTTGAATTTTCTCAAGAGTGGATAAACCAATCAACACCAACATTTCCGAACTCGTTCAACTCATAGTGGCGAGCTTAAGTTTTTAAATTCATAATTTTTCGTTCACTGGTTCGCCTATAGGATCGGATCCTATGCGCGAAAACCGCTATTCGCTATTATGACGCTTGGAATGCTGTGAAGAATGAGACGTTATGAACACATACCGCAACTGCGCCGAAGGCGAATAGTGTGAAGAAGGACGAACGGAAGGCTTTTCGGTCCTGAAAATAATTTCTATAGCTACAGAATTCACTCATTCATTACTCAACCTGCTACTGCTTGAACGCTCTACCTTTCTTTTTTAAATTTAAAATCTTTTAGCAAATGCATGAGCAAAAACCAATGTATGCTAAGAAAAACCAAATCAAAAACCAGAAAATCAATGTTATTGCAAAATTAGAATTCAAAATAAAATAAATTGGATTAGTATGCTTACTTTTACGATGCTCACTATTTCGGTAACGTAGAGAGCGCCAAAAAGGATGGAAAAGATGATAATGAATATGTAGACGACATCCAGAAGACGCATGGTGAGGGCTGAGGAGAATATAGCATCAATTATGCCGCACGAAAGCGGCATTTGAAGGGTAGTGGAAACAATGAATTAGTTTTTTAAACATTCTAGAAGAAACATGCTGCGTTAAGAAAATCTTACGTTGTGGTTCCCAGGACTATTTCGCTAAATGGATATAATAAATATGATTATAAAAAAACAACATAACAACGATATATTACTTTTAAAAATATTTTTAACAGTGTAGTAATCTCTTATATGACTAACGGTTGTCATAATTCGATCACAATTAATGAAAGAGCGGGGCAGAGTGAAGAATGAGAAAGATGGAGAGTGTGCAAAAGCAGTCGTTAGTGGTTCTCCAATAATTCGCACATTTTGCCGAGAACAGGGCGTGTGGTCCAAATCATCAAGAATTTTTCGGATTTGCCTAATACATTGGACTCAAGGAATGCTAGTAAGCTCACAAGATAAAGCCAGGGATCAAAAAGACATCAAGCAGTACAACTCCGGTAATGTCTGCAACACAATGTTCTAAATGTTAAGCGAACGAGTCGAAATGCTTGGAATAAATGTTTTCCGTGCGAGAATTCCTACCGAAATCGGGGTTAATTTTCGGCATCTCGTTCGCTTAACATTTACACTGCTGTCAGAGCATTGTGGCAGATATGCAGGGGAGCCGTCTGCAGAAGTACAGCGGTGTTCTGTGCAGAAGTGCAGAGAACGTGCAGCAGATTTCCTAACCTCCTGCACGTCTCCCAAACTGTCCTCTGTGGAGTCCCTCTTACTCCCCTGCATATATATCCTCCCTTCCCTCCTCTTCCTTCTTTGCCAATACTCTTGTTTAACAGCAATAATCGAAGTATATAAGACATTTATAAAGTGAGGATAGTATAAAACAATAAGGCAAGCATAATATTTAGTAGAAAATTAGGAGCTACGAGCAACGTCGGAGTATCAGCATAGGATACGGCCTGCCAAAAATGGTCTAAATATTAAAGTAAATAAACCTTGCATGTACTCCAATAATAACGGCCGTTGTGAACATCGTCAAATCTTCCCATCATCGATAGTTACACGAAGGTAATCCGGTAGAAAACAATCAAAATTCCGGGGCGAACTATTTGTAAGACACTTTTGGAGACGAGCGTATTCTGGATTCTTGGTGGTGAGTTCCGTTGGGCTACGGGAGAATGTTAGAGAAAATGGAAAAAAACTGTAGAAATAACCTTCATGAAATACGAACAATTCGAAAAAAAGTGAAAGTCAACCGATCAATATGGGCGCCAAAATCCCCTGCGCGCTAAATATGCAGCACGTCTCCCAAGACCTGCTGCACGTCTCCCTTGGAACCGGGGAGTATGTAGTTTCCCGGAATCGGCTCCACTGCATATTCCCTTCCTCCTGCACATCGAAAACATTACCGGAGAACGTGAAGAAACTGCATTTACTGTCGACGGCAAGGGGACTTTTTCGGTTTTACAACCAGTAAAAGCTTCTCGCAGAATTGAGAATGCATACAAAGACTATGGGAGGTTTGGACTTTTAAACTTACATTGAGTATGGTTCGACGGTAAGTATTAGGTCTGTGCATAAGTTCTGCAACGAAAATTTTAAAACTGTATAACTTGTTTGTTTGAATTACCGATTTTGTATATTTCTATAAAGGGGTAGGACCTTATATGTAGAACATTCGACGTAAACATGATATAAGCTCTCGAAGCTCCCTCGTTCTTGAGTTATGTCGAAACTTATCAAGTGCCAACTTCGGACCATCGTCTTCTACGAGGCACTTCTGCTGCAGCAGCCCATCACAATATCACTGCTGCACTCGGAGAGGATGCCGTCAACAAGTCTACCGTATGTCGTTGGATGAATCGCTTCACGGAGGGAAATGTGGAGCTCGAAGACGAACCCCGTCAAGGAAGACCTTCGACCCTCGATGACGACGCCCTTCTCTATGCTATCGAGGAGAATCCGGAAGTGAGCATCACCGAACTATCGAAGACCTTCACTGTGACCACTCAACCGCAGTTCGACGGATCTACGATCTCAGATACAGGAAAGTTGTGGCCCGATGGGTCCCCCATAGGCTGCTTGAGAGTATCCGCCAGTTCCGGGTATCTGTCTGTCAGTCTCTCCTTCTTCTCCCGAATAGGAAGGAATTCCAGGAGGATCTAGTGACCAGGGATGAATCATGGATACACTACGATAACAGTACTCGGGTCGCCATCTGGATCCCTCGTGGACAGGAGCCATAAACTCAGCCGATAGCGGAATTGCATCCCAAGAAGGTTCTTCATCTTCTGGGATTCAAGAGGAGTCCTGTTCTACGATCTACTACCGCAAGGAGAGACGGTCAATGCTTACACCTATAGTACTCAGTTCCGGAAACTTGCAAAACTCTACTCGAACTGGAATTATGTCAGGGAAATGTTGCGGATTATGTCAGGGAAATGTTGCCGAGAAGAGCAAATGTCCACCTGCTGCACGCCAATGCGAGACCCCGTGTGGCAAAGGTGACCCAGCCTACTCTACTCGAACTGGAATGGCATACGATCGCCCACCCGGCCTACTCTCCTGAACTTGCTCCCTCGGATTATCACCTCTTCCGCCCTCTCAAAGCGTTCCCGGCAAAGAAGAAATTGGCTGATTTCGATTCACTCAAATGGGAGATGTCAGACTTTCTCGAATCGCAGCCTCTCTCGTTCTGATCAAATGGAATCAATCAACTACCTGTGCGATTATAGTAAATAGTAATGGTGACTATATTATAGATTAAGGTTGAGTTCTAATAAAGTTATGCTAAAACGAATCTGAGGTCAGCTTTCGTTGCAGAACTTATGCACAGACCTAATAATACGTTAGAACAGGTTAAGAGAGATACCTACAGCATGCCGTTTTTTGGGAAAGCCCAACAATAAAATACGCTTCTGGTGTGCATGAGACCTTCGCGAATTTTCAGTCTCGTACCGGAAACTGCTACAAAGTGAGAGCTTGAAAAACTACACATCAATGTATTTACAACGAGAGACTGAACAGGTGTGAAGAGAGTCACAAAGTAGGGCTTACTAGTAAATCAATGTCGAGAGCTTGTAAAAGAATAGTGCAAGATTGCGAAATGATGATTGAAACGTATTTTCTACCAGAACTGGTGTGCGATATGTAAAACTTAAGACGGAGCAGACCCATCCATACTCGCCGTACACACAAGGATGTGTAAGTTAGCAGGCTATTTTCTAGTTTTCATGGTGAAAAGATAGAAAGGAGAAAAGGAGTAGGCTATCCCTAGTGTGTAACAAAAAACAAAAAGCCTCAAACAATGCCCATTACTTTAGCAGTGGATGAGCAAGGAAATAAAAAAACCGATGCTCTGCAAAAAGGCTGCAAGGCCAACTAGAGTGCAAGATTGAGATTTAAGTGAACCAAAATTGAAGGCATTTATTTAAAACATTAATACTGGTCTGCACAGCAAGAGAAAAGTGCAAAATAAAAAACTAATCTTATCTAATAAAAACAGGAAAAGCAAAAATAAATGAATTATTTAAAATGCAGAAAAAAATAAAAAGAAACAAATTATTTAAAATGCAGTTTTATATAAAGACTATTGACTGTTTCCTCTCGTCTATTGCTAGTCTATCACCCTCATGTCATATAATGCCTTTGGAATAGCCTGGACCCCTTCTCTCGCACTACACATGTTGTTATATACCTCTGTTTTCTGTAAACAGATCCCCGACCGGGAATCTATTTACAGACAACAGAGATATACTACATAAAATTTTTAGCACATATGTGTAAGGCGAATGTTCGCTACTGTGATCGTTCTCCCCTTGATTATCCGGTTCTCCCTATTCTCCTCTACTGAGATAAAACCATGCCCCAACCGAATTGTATTAGACGTCATCGTGGGGCAGGTACACAACTATTAGTATATCTCCGTAATTTTTACTCCCTTGTAAATTATTCACTGATTAACACAACCTATCCAGTTAAAGGGACCCTCCAGGCAATATCTACCATATGCATTTTTGACATCACTGGATAGCCTCAAAGTCCCGAATCTCATCCTCTCTCCTTTTTAGTTGAAACTTTTCCGTTGCTGAGAAAAAGCTGTGCAAAGATTCCTCTCGCTGTCTGCGTCTCTTCATTCCTCTCTTGTCTCTCACAATCAATCAACCGCTCTTAATTGGTTATCTCTTGGAATGAATGAGATGGGTGGAGGGACCCTTTAATGAAAATAAGCGAACGGAATGATTCTTCTTAGTGACGGAAGCCCAAATCAAAAAAATAAAAGGTGACTCTCAATTTTCTTCGACTTCGTCTATTTAGTTTTCGCTATTATCACGCTTTTGAGGCCATTCAATAAACCTATAGGTATACACGAAATATGAGTTTTAAAACTTTGATAGGATAATGCCATTTAAACTTTGAAAACTCTTTAAGGTTTTTCATTAGTCACGTGGAGAAAAAGTAACGTTTATTTCTGTAACTACTATAGTAGATTAAAAAAGTTCAGTCGGAAAATCATTCCGAATAAAAGGCGAGAGAGTGTGCAAAAGTGAGAGAATTATAGTGGATTAAAAGATCCGTCGGAAAATCATTACGAATATAGGGCGAGAGAGCGTGCAAAAGTGAGAGAATTAGACTCATTTTGGAACGGAAGAAACTGACGGATCGGTTTATTCCACTATAGACTCATGTTGGAACGGAGGAAACTGATGGATCGGTTACTTCCACTATACCTAGGTATCGTAGTGTCAAAAAATTTCGACCCAAATTTCAAAACATTTCAAAAAATTTCAAATTTTTTGAAACTTTTGCTCTAGCGAGCTTTGGAGCCCGTTTCAAAGCCTGATATAGTGTTTTTCGTGATCAGCGGGTCCGACTTGGTCAGAAACGACCAAAAAAGTTTTATGGAAGTTTGCAATAAAAGAATTAAGTAATTAAATTTGAATTAATCAGTTGGGATACGGTAGCTTCGGTGCTCGCATCGATCGTCGATGACCCGGCTAGAGTGCGCTGCAAAATGTTGGCCCTGTCTGCCATGTTTTCACCCATTTTTGTCGTGTTTTTCAAAGTTCCTGTTATCGCGTTGCTTAGTACATGCAATTGTGATCACCTTCAGGCTCGCCTCCAGCCGCGGGCGGTAGTTCGCGGCGTTCTTGGGCAAGGAAAGGTTCGTTTGCCGCTTTCATTCTGATTTCGCAGGGTTCTCATGAGGGTAGGGGCTAGTAATGGAGTCTCTGCTTTTATGATTTGTATTATAAATGCGCATTAGTGGCTAATCGTAGTGCTAATTAG
>LS877757.1:191872-202118 GCA_900490955.1 Micoletzkya japonica | reverse complement strand
TGCTCTCTTCCATGGCAACTTTGCCAATTCATCGCCTCGCGGACAAACTGAACCTTAGTCTACTCTAGTTAAAATCAGTCCACCTTCGGGCTACCTATAGGTTAAAATAAGTCTACCTTCTCGGCCTTGCTCTTCGCATGGGACGAATTCGAATCCCTTCATCTTGCACTCAGCATCGATAGCCAGCGCTGCTAGTGATCTGAACAACAATCAATATTCCTTTCTCTTACTCACAGTTAGTCAAACGGCAATTCCATGCGTTAATCATACGCAGAGTCCTCTTTCCCTTCTATATCACCCTCTTTCGTACCTTTCCAACCCTCTTTCGTACCTTTCCAAACTCTCCAAAGACCTTGCCCAGCTTATCGTGGTCCACGTTGTCGTCGAGGTTCTTGACAAAGACGTCGATGAATCGCCTCACCGACTCGTCTATCTCTCGCAGACGGGCGTTTCGCGGCTGGAACTGCTGCAAGCGAGTAGAGTACCTATATCGATTACTAACCACATATAGGCAGGTAGCTACAAATTACCGAAGACAGGGGTCTACCAAAGCACAAGCGGAAAGGAAAATATTCTAAGAATGGCTGTTTACGCTTATAAACTTTACTTTAAAACTTCCAAACTACGTTACTTGCATGACGCATATCAAAAACCAATGCCTCAACCGTTCCATCATCAAATCACAAAGAAATATAACTAGAAAAAGCACGAAGTAACGACAATAAAGGCATGGAGGGCGACAACACTGAAATTGAAGAATTTGGCAAAATGCCCAAAATTTCTACCGTAATCACGTGAATAATCAGGAACTTTCGCGTCGAGGTGATTAACTTTCACATGTTTTGCTTTTTTTGCCCAACATTTCGCTTTCCGATATTTTTACTCTTGTTTGAAACACTGTGATCGTGGAAGGTTGCCGGTGGAGAGAGAGTTAAGAAAGCACAAAAAAGTATCACATAGGGTCTATGCCTATAAAAAGTTTCTAAATATGTAGTTAGGGGTGCAATATTATTGGCTGAATTCTAAGCGTGTGTCAGGTGATTTATAAGGAAAGCATTACTCGTGGAAGGTTGTCGGAGTGGGCTCGAGTTCGACGATGATTGGGTGCAACGGAGTTGACGGCTTCTGCAAGGGAAACACCTAGAGCCCGCGAATCGATTGTGGCCGATTTTCACCGGTTACATTTAATACCAACATTGTCGGAATCCTAACACGTGCGGAGTGAAACATAACCCTGGAAAAAGTGCTTAATTGGACTAACTGGTATCGATTCGCGAGCTCTAGGAACACCTCTTCCAGTAATCCGAGGCAAATCTTATGCTTAGACTACGCCAAACGACTATTTATGCGTGCACTCTACCCTCTATTTTCTACATTCTTCACCGATCTCTCGCTAATGTGATCGAGTAAAGGAATTATGCTAATTGACATCGAATTCTGACAATCTTTAGTCTATGCAAACCTTCTTTTTATGCGACGTATACTTTCTCATGCTGATGTCGTCGTCATCTGCAAGGGACAAGAAATAGCGAAGACAGACAATTTCAAAAAGTGGAAATATTTAGAGCTCGATATCAGTTATATTCAAATATAGATACCAGAGATGTTGATCATGGTCCTGATCGTGTTGCCGAAGAGGACGTTCCGGTTGAAGAATGCAATGTCCCGAGACAGGAGCATATTCAGATCCTGGTATTCGTCCAGGTTCATCCTGATGAGTCGAGCTTAGAAGATGAGTCTCGATTAGACGTCGGCAGATGACGCGCGGCCAAATTGTTGAACGATTCGTGGATTGTGATTCAAACGCATCATGATCATCACATTCAAAGTTGCCCTTCTCCTCCAACCAGGTACGAGATCCATTCGCTTTATCAGGAAGCGATTTCTTTTGTTGTACAGTTGAGAACGATTGCTCTTCTCCTTCACTAGTATTTCATAATTTGGGAAACCACCGTTTCATCAAATCGGTCATTTCATCAACGATGAGTAGCATGGAATTAGTGTTGATGAAACGATGATTCCCCATAATTCGAAAGGGCTTAAACAAAAAGAACCTTTCATCGGGCATGAGGGGCAGTTCGATGGCGCCCTTCTTCAGCTCGAGTACGATCTCCGCGTTCAGGGGCAGGTCGTCTTGCGACTGCTCGTTCTCGCAACCAATTTAGTACAAGACTACTCTGCGTATATTTGTGCATTTCAACCACTACCGCAACACTACGCTGAAGCATACCATGCGGGTCGTTTTGATGCATATCTTTCATGCATCATTTATAACAGCATTAGATGCGTCTCGTCTCGACGCCAAAAGCATATTGGTCAAAAGCGCCCGAATGGAATGCTCTACACTACACCCTAGACCCCCTTAGAGCGTTGTGCGTTGATTTCTTGCTATTATGGATAGACGTGCTCTGCTCCGTTACAGAAGGACTCCGCCGAACTGTAGTAAGCAAATCAAGATAGGCTAATTTGCATAGCGAGTGAGCGAAGGCGATAGAAGAGAAACGAATAGATTTGATCGGGATCGCGCCGGAATTCAAACTTGGCGGAGTCCTCCGTTAAACTCCCTCGGTAAGCATCATACGTAGGTTAGTTATCTAATGCAATCGTCAAGCATACTATAGTGGAATAAACCGATCCGTCAGTTTCTTCCGTCCCAAACTGAGTCTAATTCTCTCACTTTTGCACACTCTCTCGCCTTATATTCGGAATGATTTTCCGACGGATCTTCTTAATACGCTATAACATGGGTATAAATACCGGATCCTTCAGTTCCTCGTCCATCCAGAACAATTGACCGCCGCGGAAGGCGCCCTGAGGACAGCAAGATTTATTTGCTAAACTTGGTTATTTTTAGTAACCGTTATTCGGTATCACCAAGGGAACAATATTATTACCATTATTTTCCATTAGGATGGATCTCTAATGACAAAGCAGAAAATGGAGAGGAATCGCAGTGCCTATAGACACGCATACGCATAAAAAATAGAGGCGTATTGTACACTTTTCTTCCTGATCATTTTCCAATATTTTTCTTCATGAAGTCTTGCGGATTTTTTGTGAAACAAGCTTCCCAGAATGCCTAGCGAAACGCCTAGCTAATGCCTAATAACTGCAGCTAGCCATTTTGAGCACCATTTACAAATAGTTTTGAGAGTGGACTCGCTCGAGCCGCCTGGTTGGTTTTGGACTAACCATCAACCGATAAATATAATATTCGCCATTTCGACTATGTTGAATACGACGACGAATGGTCGATGACCGTAAGACCAACGTGCAATAAAGAGCGAAGGACTGGGAAGGAACGCTGACAAAGAGCGATTTAGCGATCGCATTATCGATAGAGGATACGAATCGGGTACTTTTTGATGGCCGTGTTTCACCCACCCGAAGATAATAAGACACACGTTCATTATGAATTGATCGTGAAACATAACCATCCAAAGTACCCGATTCGTATCCTCTAATTATCGATCATTCCTCGGAGATTCTAATTCAGGTCCACCCACCGGAGGCTCAGAGGGGCCAGCACCCTTCGCCTGCTTCTTCCCTCCGCTCCGGTTCCGGTTCAGTTTCAAGGAAACGCCAGCGCCGAGGAAGGGGAATGCCTAAAAAGAAGGCAAAAAATATCAAAACAATCTTCATGTCTCGATTGTCATAACACCATTTTGTAATAGGGTAATCTCTCCTCAATCACTTTGCGATACAAAAAGGACAGGAGGTTCGGCTCCAAGCACGCCACAGCCTATTGTCGGTCCTCGTACTCAAATTTTCGTTCCGCGCATTCTTGATTGGACTTGCCTTACTTAGCATAAGTGCATAGATAAAAGTGAAAATAACCAACGGAAGACTGAATCATTCCCGTCGGAACGCAAATTTGAATGCGAGGATCGACACTACGACCACCGTGCACGCGAAAACAGGCATCCACAGTATCCCATAGCGCATTTCCAAAGCCTACCTTGAGCACCATCGTGGCCGGATCGTTCTCCTCAATCTCCCCAGAAGCTAGGTCTGCCGCTCTGACAAGGACAATGACAATGACAGCGGGTTATGATTTATAGCCATGACATGGAACAATGTCGTTTGAACTACACACCTGAATGAATCGACATGCGACCTGGGGTACGGTTCGTCTGTCTTCCTCAGCACCATATTTTCGTTCTAAGAGATCAAAGATTAAACATCAAAGATTAAAGATCAAAGATCAAGAATCACTAGCCGACCTTCTTGCTCGCCTTTGCCCGTTCGATCTTGCGCTTCTCGACGCGTAGGCAGAATCGGTTGAGAGCCTGGGACTTGATAGGCCGAGACTTCATCCGAGAGACCCTTCCAACGAAGCGATCCACTAGAAGGAAAGGCTTTTAAAGTTCATAGATCAAAGTTCAAAGATCAAAGTTCAAAGCTCGAAGATCACGCGAAGAAGAAAGTAGGACGTACTGCATAAATTGAGGCGCGGGCTGCAACAGACATGTTCATTACCTTGCAAGAGGAGTTTCAGCTATTTAACAATGTCATTTTCCGCCATTTCATCAACCCGCATCCCATTACTGCTGATGAAATGATCGAAATGATGAAATCGTATTTATTTTTATTCAGAAATACCCTGTTCTGCGTACGGAACCACAGTGAGATTGCCCACGCGGGGCTAGGGTATCATTCTCTGTAGGGGAGTCGCAGAAGTGGTGGCGTACTGTCACATTGGTACGCCGTATAGCGGGGCAATTATTCCCTAGCGGGCTGTGCGTATCTATGTTCGCTCGGTGAATACGCGGTTCAGACAACGAGTTCGTCTGTCCTCTCATTCCTAGCGGCTTGCCGAGTCCAGACAAAGTACGAATGTGACGGGGGTTACGGACGCGGACCACTTTTTGTCGCCAGTAATCGGAATTGTTAGCTTACTCTTTTGAGTGCGGCTTGGGCAGCAGCGGCGACTGGGCAGTTCCGGTCCGAACGCAGGGCGTCTTTGCCTTACCCTCCTCCAGCTGCTTGCTATGATAGCATTTATGATTAGAATCGAAACCGATGGCCGATTTTCGCTGATTAGATACGTTGTTTCACTGTCATCATTATCTCACCATTCCTTCCTCACAGCTCTAAGTACGGTGTGAAACATAACCCCGGAAAAGCAGCAATTGGATTGAATGGTATCGATTCGCGAGCTCTATTTGTGATGGCTGGGACGTATGTAGCGCAACGTTGAGCTGCGTAGAATACATTCATATGCAAATTAAGAGTGGGGGCGAGAGAGCATGGAAATTGGAGAGAAGCAGAGACTTTCGCAATTTCGGAATGCCGACTGGCAAAACATCGTGAGGTAAACTGGTTCGCAAAGTGCTTCATCCACATCTACATCACCACTCTCCCGAAAAAGCATCAACGAGTGAAGAGATGAATGGTAGGTACACTTTACGAACCGGTCATCCAACCGTACTGGAAAGGCTGCAGGTGGCAAAAAAGGATAGATAGATTTCCCTCTCAGCTCTTTGGCATGAAAGTACTGATCGTGTATAATGGCGTTTATCCGAAAGTAGGGATTTCCGTATTTTTGCATAAAGTATCGTAGGGGTATTAGAGCGCTCTACAGTAGTCTTCAAGGACGTTTCGCCTTCGCGTCGTCCCCGGACAGTAGGGTTGGCAAGCCGATTCGTGAAGTGCACTCGGTATATAGTTGCATCTTCGCCTAGCCTCTCTTATTGGGTCTTTCGTACACCTCGAAGACTGGTTGACAAATCCGGGACTGGAACGTCCAGTACCGGAAAAAGTGAGACAATAGCTTCCTGGCTCAAAAAGGAATATTTAAGCCTCAATCATTATAGATTTGGATTCCTCGTAGTCGATTTCTATGCGAGGTATCAACAGATTTTGAAAAAAATCGCAATTTATATAGATTACGGTAAACAGTTTTGCGTGATACTCCAGACTACGGTACTGGTCGATTTCGCTTGCGCGTCTCAAACTTCTAGTACTAGACGCCAATGAGGTACTTGCAATAATCTAAAAGGTAAAAAGAGAACACATCACAAATATAAAATAAAAAGCGACCAGAAATCAATCGGCGAGGCAACGCTCACCACACAAGCGAAATCGATCAGTACGGTAGTCTGGAGTATCACGCAAAACTGTTTACCGTAATCTATATAAATTGCGGTTTTTTTCGAAATCAGTTGATACCTCGCATAGAAATCGATTACGGGGAATCCAAATCTATAATGATTGAGGCTTAAATATTCCTTTTTGAGCCAGCTATTGTCTCACTTTTTCCGGGAATGGACGTTCCAGTCCCGGATTTGTCAACCAGTCTTCGCGGTGTACGATATTGTGATTGTATTAATTGATGTACTTCATGAATAGGATTGCCAAGCCTATCTAGATACGACGAACCTGGGAATCTTAGATGAAAAGCTCATGTAGATTAGCTATGTAAGAATAGCCTGATGGCATTAGTAGTTAACAATAATTATTTAGCCTTAAAAGCTTACTTTTGCTTTATGTTGTTGCTGGGCGAAGCAGCCTTAGGGACGACCCTGGGTAGAAATTATGGAAGGGGTATTAGAGCGCTCTACAGTAGTCTTCAAGGACGTTTCGCCTTCGCGTCGTCCCCGAAGAGTAGGGCTGGCAAGCCGATTCATGAAGTGCACTGTTTAAGTAGATACATCTTCGCCTAGCGTCCCATCATTCCTAGAGGCATGTTTTGATGTAATTGATGTACCTCAGGAATGTCTAGGCTTGCCAACCCTATAGTCTAGAAAATCGGAACGTATAATTCGCGATTCCGCCGCTACGGTGTTTAGCGAATTTTTCGCGCTTTGAAACGGTGCCATTTTATTCCAAGAACAGATATCAGGAACATGGATATGTTTTTGAGATCAGTAACATCTAGACTTTCTCATGATACATACTAGAAGTTGATTAGATCAATTTGAAAGGCAGCGGAATCAGCGCTACTATCGGAACGATTATATCTTTCCTTTTTCTCTACTATATATGCGTGGATCGAAGGATCGATATATAGTAGAGTTCTGCAATCGAGAACTTTTGATGCTTATGTTTCCTACATCATTCATAACCGCGACACATCTACTAAAGAATGAAGCATATTGACTAAAGCGACTCGATTGCAGATCTCTAATATATAGTATCTAGTTAGATACTGAGGAGTCCGATGAGCCAGCTGGTAGTCCTAGGTCTAGAAAGTCCTCAGAGGGTGCGATTTAAAAAAACAACAACTATAATTATTTAGCCTGAAAAGCTTACTTTTCCTTTATCTTGTTGCTGGTCGGAGCAGCTTTGTTGGCGACCCTGGGTAGAAACGATTGCACCACTTACATTTACTCCACACTTTTTACGCGACTCGCGCGCGAGAAAAGGGCACCCGCGCGCCCGAAACGGCACCCCGCGAGGCGGAATCGTCGTCTGTGACGACCCGCGAGACAGGTCATGGCTCAAGTGCACGGTCGCGCGACAGGAAAGGGCTAGTCGCGCGACTAGGTTTACATGCGCGACCCGCGCACCTGGAAAAGACGAGTCGCGCGCGGATAGCGCAAAATTCGGTTGACAAACAACTAGAATTCGAATTTTCTTTCAATCACCATTGTTTCACTCCTCTGTTACAATTGTGCATTATATTAACTATCTATTACTTTCATAGGCGTCTAGTGATTCCTCACTAGCCGACTAGCTGTCTATAGGCGTTGCCACTGGCGAATCTAACGGTCTAGCCCCGTGCTTTGTGTTATTCGTCCTTCGCTCGCTCATGATTTATGTACACTCAGATGACGAAAAGACGCGCCGAATCAACTCGAAGGCTATTCGGCTACAGAAGAGAAAAGAAAAAAGAGGTTGGCCATTTTCATTTGTTCCCGGTGTAATTTCACGCTTTAGACGAGTTGGATGCGACTCCCGGGCCAGGCACCAGCAGTGAAATCGAGTGGGAGTCAGGCGAGGATTCATTATCGTGCGATGGATTGGCTGAATCTCATCAACTCGAAAGTAAGCGGATATGTCATGTGAGTGTTAATTCTGTTTTTAAAGGCTCATCTCGACATGAAAAGATAATGATAGCTTCTATTAATTATCTTAATCTTGGAGTGACAAGCTCGGTGTACGACGCTTTGAACGAACATAGCGATTCCATTATTTCGTCGGCTGAGCTTGAATGTTACATAAGGAAATGCGGATCTGAACCAACAGCTGAACATGTTTGCTGGAGCTGTAGAAGTGTATGTCCCACCTCCGAAGGGATCTGCTCGCATTGCCAGTATGATCATTCAGTTGATTTATTAGCGCATAGCAGGACAAAGAGACATTTCTCCGAAAATGCTTATTTGTTACACTCTTCTAACGCTCCGATAACTACAGTATTTACAAGTTAACCATTTACATCAAATGTTTCAGGACTCATGAATCCGATGAATCGGTAACTGTTGATGTCGATGATTCCATGCTCGAAAAGCCTTCCGCTATGGAGGGAGCGGAGGACGATGAAGAGGATTACGAAGAAGATGGTTGATTTATCATTCCAGACCTCAGCACAAGCCCACTTTTTCCTATTCTTCCGTTTGCATATTTCTTCTTACCCGCATTTCTTCTTACCCTTATGTATCTCTTATCCTTTTCAAATAGCATTCAACATATTTCCTAAATACGTGTTAATGACGTGTACCTGCTTCTCTTCGCAATTTCTTCACCATGCAAATCGAGTACCATTCGTTTCCAATTATTTTCCATTTTCGTAGTAATCACCGTGTAAATTCATTAACTGATATAAAGGTGAACTTTCAATGAATTCGGAATAACGTGGGTAGTTACAACGGGTCGCGCGCGACCAAAACCGGCGGGTCGCGGGCGACATAAGGACGGGGCGCGCGCGTCATATGGTATATGTCCTCGCGCGCGAGTCGCGTAAAAAGTGTGGAGTAGATAGATAGATATGGTTGAGGAAAGTGTTCCGCCAATTGTCTCATTCTTATTTCCGTTGGTTTTTCCGTTCATTCCTATTTCCGTAGAGCCATTAGTTCTATCCAAACTTCCATCTACTCCTCATTTTGGCATTTATCTCCATTGCCCTCCACAGCGTTCAGTCTTACACTTAGAAACTATACTCAACATTTTCTCAAAATGTCAGCTCTCAGCTTAGTAATTCTAGACCCACACTAGAAGATCATACAACTCAATTAACGATATTTAATTTTTTTGCGCTACTTTTTTCAAGTAAAGCTTGAAATACGCAAAAAAACAGACGCAAGTAGTCCGCCCAATGTCATGTATCTACTACCAACCCCGCACCTTCACGAACTGCGTCGATTTAGCTCAATTGGTAAGTCGACAGAATGTGAGTCGGGGGTTTCAGTTCAAAGCCCGCTAAGTGCGAGAGCTTTTGCAAATTTGGAAAAGGCCTATTTGAGCGTTCTTTGATCAGGTGCACACACGGACGTTTAGCGAATTGTATCATAGTGTTAACTATGTTCCGCCGCGCGAATGCGCTGTAGAAATGCTACTTAGAGCCTCAAGATGCGTGAAATTACGTGTTGTCGTTATGGCGAAATTCAGCTGTTGTCAATGACCTCGTAAATACTTTGCTTTAGCATAACACTTATTTCGGCTTATGAGACTGTTCAGGTTTACACAATCGAGGTACGGACTTGACGCTCGGATAATCTGAAGAGGTTGCGTTCAATTTTATTTCAATTTTGATTAAAAAAATAAAACATAGATTAATGAGACTGTTCAGGTTTACACAACTAAGCAAGCTATTATATAAGACGAGCTGTAAGATGAGCCAGTCGCCTGTACTCTGTCTTACATGATACTAGCCAATCGAGACTCTCCAGCCGCTACTGCTTCCTGCCTAATTTGAAGGCCTTCTCTGGTATTTCCGCCACACTAGTTTCCCAGAAAATCGGTCATTCTTACTAGTTTCCCAGAGGATTTTCGGGCCTCGAAACTCCTCACTAGGATCCTAGCGTTTTATTCGCTAGTTTCCTAGTGAGGAGATCAGGAGGGAGGTGTCCCTGGTCAAATACTGGGATCCTAGTGAGGAGAAAAGTGGGATCCTAGTGAGAGCAACCTGGTATGTTAGTATAGCAAAAGCAACAGAACAAAGAAAAGGTATCATGTTCAACTAATTGTAAGTGTATATGGGACAACTACCAAGTCAATAATCTAAATCTCTGAACCCTAATCTCTCGTTATTCCAAATTTAAGGAAATGTGTGCAAATTCCGTTCCGTACTTCTTACCAATAAAGT
>LS877757.1:170568-189450 GCA_900490955.1 Micoletzkya japonica | reverse complement strand
AGGCAATGGAAAGGTCCCTACTAGGAAACCAGAAATCTCCTCACTAGTTTCCCAACTTTTGTTCTACCTGGGGAGAGGTGGTCCTCACTAGTTTCCTAGCGACTTTCTCACTAGTTTCCCAGCACCTTTCTCACTAGGAAACTAGCTAGGAAACTAGTGAGAAATTTACTGGGAAACTAGTGAGGCGGCAATACCAGAGTTGTACGCAGTTTCAAGGATTGACAAGTATGAAAGACAAAAATACGTCAAAGAATCTCCCCCCCCCCTTCTTTGATCCCTGTGACCCATTGCTGGCAGCGCGAATCTTTTCGCATTGCCACTGGGAGGAACGGCTGGGGAATGCGAAGCTTCGCATTCCCAGACCCTAACCCCTTCCCCTCCTGCCAATCTTCGCATTCGCAACGCGCAACTCTAGTCCGTATTCGCATTATGGGACTAGGTACGATGTCCCATATTGGACAACAACTTTCTGCAATTTTGAAAAGATAGGACATAATTTTCTTTTAAAAATCTACACCATAAAAACTGACTTTGGTACGTTCTTCTTCAGTGACTTGCCAATTCTGTCTCCTCGTATGTTCACAGCACTGAAGGGGGGCAGTTTTTTGAGGAGTAAAGGAGAATTAGTAAATAATTAGAGCATGTGAATTAAGACTGGAAATCTGAACGGTGAACCGATGCAAATACTCTCCTGCTCACGGAGAAAATAATGGTCAATTTGTCTAAAATGTGTCACTTCTTCCACCATAAAAGTACGATAATATTTATTCGCGAAAACGTGGTCCGTCAGTAAACGCTCATTCCTACATCGCCTTCACTCCCTTAGTTCCGCTCATTGTCAGCTCTCTCGTCGAAAGTAGGAATGAGAAATAATTAGGCAACTGACGGAACACTATATTGCTCAACCATATTACTGTTACCTCAACTTTTGCGGCTTTCGCAGTGACTGTCGTTCCTTGAGCTCCCTGCAACGATGCCAATTTCAATTTAACTTAAATTGATTTAAATTAAGCTTGACTATATATGTGTTGGTGCAACACACAACATCTCACATTGCACATAGTGAATGGCGGTATTGTCATTCTTCGTCGACGTTCGAAGAAAGCGGTCGGGTCCCTTTCATATTTAGGTAAAATCCGACCATTTTTCATCGAATGTCAACAAAGAATCATAGCAAAAAATCGAGGATTTTTGACCCCCCCCTTCGACACTAAACGCGCCATTAGGGAGAGGACGGAGGACTCGGACGTCTCTGATATGAGAGAGCCGATCCTCCAGAGGGAGTAGAATGTATAAGGGAAGAGAGAGCAACACGGGACTAGTGCTGGGGGACCCTGGTTATCAGTCAGAGTTTCCCCCTCCCCGCGCATAGAAGTTATCCCACCCACAGACTCACAGCGCCCAGTTCTGATGAACTGTTTATCCGGACGCGAACGTACCATGGAGGCGAAGGAGTTAAATGAAACCAAGGAAAGGAAAGTAGAAGGCAGTAGAGAGCCCAGGAAGGGGAAAGGAAACGAATGACCCGGTCTCAGGACCTGCCGCCTTATATCTATCCCCCTAGGTATTTCACAACATTGAGCAACATTCCAGGAAAAGGTGGGGGTAATTCTAGATAGGAATACAACGAGCGATTCTAGGAATGTTATTAAAGGAGCCGTACCATGAGTTTCTGGTCCTATTCGCTCTTTACGTCATTCTTTAGATCTAATCATCCTGATTGGGTATTCTGAATCTTAGGCAATATCATTCACTCTCCGCTGAGTACTGAAGGTGCAAAGGGCAATGCGCTTTTCACAAAATTGGATATACCAGCTGACTGTTATGAGATACAGCTCCGATTCATTGCCTAATCGATTTTTCACATTGTTTCGATCATTTTAAGAAAACAACGATAGGAAAAGATGAACGGAAAGGCCTAAATTGCATATCAGGGTAGCCCGCGAATTCAAAACGCTACCGTATTCCTGGGCCGGCTCCTTTAATAGTAACAGAACGGGGTCGGGGCACAGTAAGCGTCCAATCAGCGTCGAGTATGAGTCATCGATGAGTCAGCAGCGGTGAGTTGATCGCGTTGAACCTTGTTCCGATGAATCAGCCGTTGTTATTGATTGATGCGATAGAGTGGAACGTTCGCGGCACGCGTGCACACTTTCCCGTCGATCAATAATTCCTCCACCCCTTACAATTTGCATTATTACCATGACGCAGTAAGATTGCGCCTTGGCTCGGAAATGATTTTTAGGATATCTCGCGAAGCATTTTGTGCAATCTGGTTTTGATTTTTGCATTATTTAAATCCATGCTGCAATTTGTGTTTTATTACATTTTTTTCCTAACGTTTATTATATTTGATAAATCCCACCGCTTCTTCGGTTCCTCAGGCACCGCTGTAACCTCGCGTGCGCTCTGCAGAATAATAATTTAAAAACGTGAAAGCGAAGCGCTTTCTCTTCCATCTTTAAGACTCTCCTGCCGATTGCTTATGGTTCAGGACAAAATGTTCCGTCAGTTGTCCCGTTCCCATTTCCAACAGAACGACGACGGAACGAAGCGGTATGTAGAGAGTGTAGACGGAGTAGGAATTAGAGATCCGGAAAGGAACATGTTCCTTTTTGAACCTCACTTTGCCCTCGAAGTTCCCTCATTATCGGTGAGGAAACTTCGAAGTTCCCCTACATTGGCATGTCCGAACTTGCGAGAGAACTTGCGAGAGAGAGAGTCATTCTTTGCTAGTAGCACCCATTTTTCGGTCTCCTTTGACGCAATTATTACTATGCTAGCACAATTATGGCAAATCGTACAGCCGACCTCCATGAGAAATGCGAGAAAGGAATGATGAGAGTTGATAAAGATCGAAGAAAAACGAGAAGACAACGACGTTCGAACATGCAAAGCGTGCACACTGTTCTGACAGCAGTGCAAATGTTAAGCGAACGAGATGCCGAAAAATAACCCTGATTTCGGTAGGAACTCTCGCACGGAAAACACCGTATCCGTAGCATTTTGGCTCGTTCACTTAACATTTATCACTTAACATTTACAACATTGTGCGTGAAGCTCGAAGTTCCTCATGAACATGTTCGAACCACGTTGTCTTCTCTTCTGTTCTCTTCGATCTTCACTCTCATCATTCCCTCATTCTACGAGGTTCGAACGTTCGAACCGGGTTCCTTTCGGAATCTCTAGTAGGAATGAGTTGACTGACGGAACTTTTTTGGTAAACAATAGTCGCCCTCCTGCCACCATCCACTGCATACCTCATGAAGGGATTTGTCCGCACTTTGCTCGTTCGAACTCTGCTTTGTGTTTGGCTCCGTGGAGGTCGTCGATACTTTCGCCTCCACACTCTGCTGAAAGATCAAAGATCAAAGGCCAAAGACCAAAGATCACTCGCCTTCTTCTTCTTCTTTTCATCGGCCGCCTTCTGCTCTTCGGCCATCTTGGTGAGAAGATTGTTCATCATTCTGACGAGAGCGAACCGCGCACGGCGAGTGCACGAGGAGTGAATGAGGGGGAAGAGAAGAGAAGGCGAGAGGTGGGGGGGGGGGGAGAAAGGGGAGGGAGGAGGGAGGTATCAAACGGTATTATTTTTATTATCGTCTAAGAAACGTATTTCATGAGTATTGTCACGTTCAGTTTCAAAAAATCTGTGGCTTCCACGTCCCTTTAAGAGCCATTAGCATCAGAATTAACGAAAACGTTATTTTGCTGGACAAGTCAAAATCGGAACGTTCTCGTAAGCCAAGTAAATTCGTAGTGTGCCATTGCGCAGCAAGGCAAAATATTGCAAACTAAAAATATTGCATAATTGCTAATCGTGGATACCGTAAACCTCTTGGTCTTCTCCGCTATTGAGGAGGAATACTGTATTTACTTCTCAAGGCGACGATCTACAGAGCGAACTATCCATACGGCATGACCTTGGGGAAAATTTTCCCAAAGAATTCAGCATATGGAGGGCGAAATTTCCAACCATCTTGTATTTATTTAATGCCGCATCGCAACCAACAATAGGATATCCGCGAAATGGCTCTACCTTTCAGAGGATTGAATCCGCAACTTTCACGGTTTTCACTTTACTTTTCAGGTCCTAGCTCCGGAATTAACATTTTAAAGATGTGAAAACGCGAAGAGCATCGTCTGATATTTAGAGTTTGCAGACTTTGGTTTTTTTTAAAATTTGCTTTGGTGAGTGTCGTGGTTGCTGTGTTCGTCAAGTCATTCCTTCGGGACTGCGGGAGAGCAAAAGACTTTCATATCACTGCGACATCCATCCTCACCGTCCCTCTTCTCGTCTCTTCCCCCTCCCTCCCTTTCCTCTCAAGTCGACAATCCCTCGTTCTTCCTCATGTACTTCTGCTCCTTCAGTTCGCGATTCTTGCCGTGCTCGTACCTGAAGACGGAGAAAGAAAGTTACGTGAAACAGCCAAATTCACCACAAATACCACCACGAAATGCACTTCGGGAATAAATTACCCAGCCCGCTAGGGAATATTCCCCCCCAGCCGAAATTTCCCCAGCCGGCAGGTGAATTATTCCCGAAGTGCAAATCATGGGGAAATATTCCCCACAAATTTCTCTGAGTGTACCCACTGGACGTAGGTTCGCGGTGCGCCGTCGATCTCAACGATGATCGGGTGAAGCGGAGGGGAGGGACGCTGAAACGAACGCTTGGCGACTAGGTGATCGAGAAAAAGAGCATCAACTATGCAATGTGAACCTTTGAAGACGCTCTAGGGGCCTCAGTGAACGATAATGGTTTCCAGTGGTTCACAGTAGAGGATACGAATCGTGTACTTTTCGACGATATCTTTCGTTGTTTTTGGTGGCCAGAAGCGTCGCGGTTATGAATGATGCGTGAAACATAAGCATCAAAAGAACACGATTCGTATCCAGTTCACAGCCTTCGTTCTTCTCGTTAGCTTAGAGAGCTCAAGGTGTTCTCTCGCGAACCTTCCTGAACGAGGCGTCGGGATTAACGGCCCTCCTCACGCTGTTGTCGGCCCCCGGATTGTCGTCGTCGTCTGCAAGAGGCGTCTATAGTTGAGGAAAATGTTCCGTCAGTCGCCCTCATTCCTACTTTCGACGAGAGAGCGAAGCGGTGTAGAGAGCGCAGAGGAAGTAGGAATGAGTTAACTGACGGAACGTTTTCGTCAATAATAGGAGTCCAGGAACGGTCGCCATTATTTCGTAAATGCGTCGTCTTTTCGGGACTGAACGACTGCAGAGTTTCAAACGGGGTGTTGGGAATGCGCTTGCTGCGCCGCAACTTTCGCGTCAATAATAGAGTTGCGCATGAGAGTTCTTTTGATGCCTATGCCACCAAAAGCAGTCAAACATATAGATAGATAGATAGATAGATAGATACATAGATAAATAGATAGATAGGTAGGTAGATATTGCATATCACAAGGAAATGCGAGTAATACGTGGAAAATACAGCAAAGGCACTCGCATGCACATCTCTAGTCAATCGCATGGATTGAAAGCCAAGCCTTTTAATCGCGTTATAAGATCGAGAGAGCATGGAAGAATGAGGAGAGTCAGGCGATAAATGCGCTGAATCGTGCTTGGTTTTCGAAGCCTAGCACTCGCCGCAGAGGTTGATCATCGTCCTGATCGTATTGCCGAAGAGCACGCGGCGGTTGAAGTAGTCGCTGTCGCGGGAGAAGAGCGTCTCCAGGTCGTGGTACGCGTCGGGCGTTATCCTCAACGTTAGATGTATAGTAGGCTTCTCTTCTTTTTGGCGGCTTTCTTCTCGGTTACGTTTCAGCTTCCTATAAATCTCGGGATATGCCTACCGAGCATATCCACTGAAACGTAACTGTCAAAAAGCGTCAAAAAGAGAACCCTAATGCATAGTGGATTAGAAAGATCCGTCGGAAAATCATTCCGAATATAGCGCGAGAGAGTGCGCAAAAGTGAGAGAATTAGACTCATTTGGGAACGGAAAAAAACTGACGGATCGGTTTACTCCACTATATAATAAATACATTGCGGAGCCCCCGGTTACGTTTGCACAATCATTCCTCTTTCACCCTCATTCGTGCTCTTTCGAACTATTATTTCGATCTGAGAAGGCTTATCTAGTTTGGCAATGAAATTGATAGGCCCAAATAGGAAGGTTACTTTTCATCGGGCATGAGGGGGAGTGTGATGGCGCCGCTCTTCACTTCCAGTACGACGTCCGCGTTGAGGGGCAGATCGTCCGCCGTCGGGTCGTTCTGGAGCATGTTATAGTGGAATAAAAGAGATCCGTCAGTTTGTCATTACGAATATCAGGCGAGACTGTGTTAAAGTGAGAGAATTAGACACATATTGGAACTAAAGAAACTGACGGACTTATTCCTCTATATGTTATATATTATTTATTCTTCATTCCTCTTTTTATATTATTTAATATTATTTATTTATTTATTTATTTTCCAATGCTGCCGAATTGCTTAGTTTTCAGGTCTTAAGAATATTTCATTTGGATAGAATTGTTTTCTTTCAAACCGCTCAACCTTGTTCTATGCAAAATGAGAGCGTGGCGAGCGAGAGAGCATGGAAAGTGGAGAGACGCAGAGACATTCGCAATTTCGGAACGCGGACTGGTGAAGCGTCGTGCTCAAGTAGTATGGTGGAATAACCCGATCCGCCAGTTTGCTCCGTTCCAAAATGCGTCTAAATTCTCTCACTTTTGCACACACTCTCTCTCGCCTTGTATTCGGCATGATTTTGCTAGGGTTTGACAACCAAGCCTTTTAATCGCATTATGAGACGACCGAGAGAGTGATCAGAAGCATGTAAGAATGAATGAAGAGGGACGATAAATAGGCAAATCGCGCTTGGTTTTCAACACCCTAGATTGTGCGACGGGGGATCTTGTCTACAGTACATCGTCGTGGTCCGCATCCTCCGCCATCCAGAACAATCGGCCGTTGACGAAGACATTGGGCAGCTGCAACCGTCGGATGATGAAATAGTGTCTACGGTTTGAGAGAAGTGCACCACCGTCGCTTCTCTCTACACGCGATGAGGACGCCAAAAATGCATGATACGGTATTATTACTATTATATATTATAAATATGTATGAGTTGCCACATGCGTAAACTCCAAGCAAGGAATTTGCCAAGGTTGATAAAAATTCAATTCGCTTTACTTGATGTCCGTCTGCTCTTCAAGGAGGACCATTCAGTTTCGTAGGCAGGCTAATTCAGACTAATTTGCATAAGACCAATTTCACCTTTGGCTCGACCTCGTTCTGCTTTTGCTTGTTAAGATCTTGAGCAACGGGCTCGGGCTTCTGAAATAGCGGGAAAAATCGACTCTCCTCGTTTCAATGATACGAAGGTTATTTAGGATTAAACAGTAAATTTTACATTTTCTCCGTCTGGTGGAACGAGGGAATTGGGAGAATTCGTAAAATTTGCTACAAAAGAAACTGAGCCGGTGCAGCTCTCTCAACGGTCGTCTTACCCTCCAATGCTATATTTATGTACTATTTATATACTATTTATATACTATTTATATACTATTCATATACTACCCCTCAATATTCGCCAGACTGACCGCTTTAACTTCTTGATCCTTCGCATTGGTAGGATTGGTAGGTGGTGCTGTCGCTTCTCCCGGTGTGTCCGTTACCGGCTTCTTTTCCTCCACGACATTCTTCTCCTCCTTCTTTTCCGGTTTTGGCAAACTGCTGCTCTCGAGCTTCGTCAGCACCTAAAACTGACTTTATGAAAAAAAAGTTTATGAAAAAATATAATTTTACTAACGAAAACATAATACCAGCACCATCTTCCATCAGGTGTAAAAATATACCATAGTACCCCTCATTTCGTTGATTCCAAATTCTCTCATATCGCTCAGTCGTTACTCGAGATCTACTGATGCATCATTTAATTTCGCTATGCACGTCCGTCCCACCTCGCGCATCTTCTTCACCGGGTCATTCTCCTCGTTCTTGCCGAACGCGAGATCCTCCGCCGTCATCATGATAAAGCACAGCCATTCATTTCATATTTCCAGATTTACTTATATTTAGATGAGTCTCTTTTGTTTGCTGTAGAGAGCGACGAGGGAACAATTGCTCGAACACCGCCCCGCACCTCTCCCGTTGTTCGAATGAGTTGAGGGAACAACGAGACCGTTGTTCGAACAACTTTTATATAACCGCATCAGTTGTTCCTTTCCTCCCCCTCTTCCATTTCTCTCTTTTTCTTTCTTCGTAGCTTTTAATCTCATTATTCACCTATCTATATATCCTTCCTGATCGAAGCAAAGAAGAAGGAAAAGAGAGAGAGAAATGGAGGATTGCTCAATCATAATTGTTCCTTTCGTTGTTCCCTCTGTTGTTCGAACAACTCTCATTGTTCGAACAAACGTCCGAAAGGAACAACGACCTATAAAATTATTGTTCGAATGAGAACATGTTGTCTCGTCGCTCTCTAGATTGCTGCACACGATGCGTTGAAATCGAAATGTCCGAGTTGGTTCTGCGCTTATTTGTTAGGCTTTTTTGAAGCTGCGCTTCCGCAACGGGATTTTATTAGTGAAATAAAGCGGTCTTCCCGTGTTATTGGTAATAAAAGCGTGCCCAGTGTGATTCCCGAAAAAATTTCAAGAATACAATATTTGTCGCCGGAGCAGTATGCATACTATATCGAATTCTCGCGCGCTCGAGGAAACGAATCGTCGCCCTTCTTCAGCGTGACCGGCTTCTCATTCTGAAAGGATAATATCTGGCTAGATCAAGGATCAAAGATCAAAGATCAAAGATCAATAGCGGACCTTCTTGGGCGTCTTCGCCGTCGCCCGTGCAATCTTGCGCTTCTCGACGCGCTTGGCGAATTTGTTGAGAGACTGCGTCTTGACCGGACGGGACACCACATGCGAGACCTTGCTGACGACGCGTCTCACTAGAACGATGGGTACGATAAAAGATCAAATATCATTTGTCAAAGATTAAGATCAACAACTTGGCCATCAGACTAGAGTCAAAGCGAAGCGGGACGTACTGCTGCTGTTCCGACGCGACCTGGAAGAGATACGTTAAATAGTCACCTTTTTTTTCGCCTTTTACTCATCCGTTTCTTTCTTTCCAAAAGCACGTATCTAGGCCTAGAGTGGGATTCATTATTACTGGCGGAAAAGTTCCGTCGGTAAACTCATTCTTACTTGGTCTACACTCTCTTCACGGTCGCTTTGCTCTCTCGTCGGAAGTAGGAATGAGGCGACTGACGGAACTTTTTTCTCAACCATAGAAATCGGAGATCAAAGGAGATCACCCTTCGCAGCTGCTTCCCCTGCTGTGTGCCTTCACGTTCTGCGGCGACTGCACCTTTGAGTTTCTGCGGGCGCTGGTTCGTCCGTGCGGTTTTTGGCGAATGAAATGCATCAATTAAAGACATATTTTTAAAACATAAATAAAACTACTAAGCATCACAGAAGTCTCCTTCCATCTATGCTTGATCGACTTTTATACAAGCTTATTCCATTGCAACACGATGATGCTTCGTCAAAAGCATCAGGGAAAAACTGACATTGAATCGCCTTTCTTGGGGGTCACGGGCTTTGAGACTGATTCGTGCGAATAATTTTTCCTGAAAATGGTAGAGGATCTAGGACAACTCGATTTCTTTTCGTTTTCCGCATACTGTTCATCCTCTCCACCGAAACTGATGAATCTCGACAGGGAAAGCCGACACTAATTTTGTTAGCTAAAGTAATCACTATATACATATCTTACGACTATTTAGAACAGGCGAATAGATGTATTCTCTATCGCAAGAAGCACTTACCTTCTCACCGAATGCGCGCGGCTTTTGTTCTTCTTTCGGCCAACCGATCTAAAGACGATCTTTTTGCATCATAGATACTGTGTCCGGTCGCTTTCATGTACACTCAGCGAAATTTCACCACCATACAGCACCTTGTGAATCATTCACCACATAAATTTCACCAGCCCGCTGGTGATTTGTGCTCCATTCACCAGCGGGCTGGTGAAATTTCTGTGGTGAATGATTCACAAGGTGCTGTATGGTGGTGAAATTTCGCTGAGTGTAATTGAACTGCGTAGTTGAATCGTGTAATCCCCTATTT
This sequence comes from Micoletzkya japonica, assembly GCA_900490955.1. Classification (NCBI taxonomy): domain Eukaryota; kingdom Metazoa; phylum Nematoda; class Chromadorea; order Rhabditida; family Diplogasteridae; genus Micoletzkya; species Micoletzkya japonica. The sequence continues at coordinate 179,357 of LS877757.1, read as the reverse complement.
ATCATCTCCGGAAGATAAATGTGATAATGCTTAAAGGAGCCGTACCATGAGTTTCTGGCCATATTCACTCTTTACGTCATTCATTAGATCTAATCACCCTGATCGGGTATTCCGAATCTTATGCAATTTCATTCACTCTCCGCGGAGTACTGAAGGTGCAAAGAGCAACGCGCTTTTCACAAAATTGGATATATTAGCTGACTGTCATGAGATACAGCTCTAATTCATTGACAGATGGAATTTTCACGTTGTTCCGATCATTTTAACAAAAAGAACGGTGCGAAAAGAAAAGCGTAAAGGCCTAAATTGCATATCAGGGTAGCCCGCGAATTCAAAATGCTACCGTACTCGTGGGCCGGCTCCTTTAAAGAGTAGAGCATGTGATTCGTGTCTTTTTCATGTACTATGTTCCATACATGATAGCCGCGACGCGCGTCTCGTCACCAAAAGGAACGAAATATAGACATTGGTCAAACAGACGCGAATCGCATGCTCTATTAAATAGACGATACAACGTGAGCAGCATACTTGTACTTATTCCGTCTCATACTGTGCTCCGCCGAGCCTTCACCGTCACGGCCCCCCGGTTCCCTGATGCGGCCCTTCTCGTGAATCGCTCAGCGAAATTTCACTATTTAGCCTGGGAATGATTCCCTAGCGCACGCCAACACCACAAAAGTTTCCTATTTTTGTCAAGGCACTTTGCATGATTTAGCCTCGGGTCATTTGCAGAAGTTAGCTTTCGCCCTACTCAAAGAAAAGTGAAGCAAACGACCGCGAGCTGATTAACCGAATACGCTATTCACATTTTCACGAGAAATACCTTCTGCATTACTTATTTTTATTTGCTTCTAAAAAAGAAGCTTTTTTCAAGATTCGAAAAAATATATAGTTGGAGCAACTTACTGTTTATGCTCCATCGAACACGTCGTCCCTTTCGTCTCATCCGTCAACTGAAAGAAAAGATCATAGTTCAAAGATCATAGCTCAAAGATCAACGATCATAATTCAAAGATCAAAGATCAAGCCTTCTTGTCCTTTTTCTGGTCGGCCATCGTGGAGGCTAGATTGTTCATCATCTTGATGAGAGCGAACCGCGCACGACGAGTGTACGAGTGGTGAATGAGGAGGGAATGCGATGGGGAGGGGAAGAGAGAGAGAAAGAGGGATGGAGGGGGAGGATGAGAAGTAAATATATATTTACTAGTGCGAAAAACAGCCGCTTTCCATGCTCTCCATCTCTCGTCACGGTATTCTGCCCCAATGCAAAACCTTCGGAAAGCGAAAAAATCATTCTGTCATTTCCTAGTACGGTAGATCGGTGTGCCGCGCACCACAAATACATTGTCATGGAGTATAGGGAAAGGGCATGATGATAGACACTAAATCTAACATCTATCGACCACCTAGAGCTTCCTGGAACTCTGAAAAGATGACATCCTTGTGATTTTCGCTTTCCAAAGGTCTAGAACATTGTGTCGTTCTCTTCTAGTCTGGATGAAATCGGGAGATGGGCGAACAGTCGGAATGAACCCATTCCTTTCCTCCGAGTCGGGCCATCCCGGTCTCCCGACTTTCGCGAGAAGTGAATATCGGGAGAGCATCTCTCCCGATTTCTCCCGACTTTAGGGTCTCCCGATCATTCATTCCTCTCTTCTCTTTCATTCTTCACTCTTCTTCCGACCTTCATTCTTCAAGAAAATTTGCATTTCCGAAAGTCGGGAGAAAGTCGGGAGAGAATCCCCGACTCTCTCCCGACTTCATTCTCGTTCATTCCTCGGGAGAGTCGGGTCTCTTCCAATCTCATTATTCCGACTCTCTCCCGTTTCCCGGAAAGTTCCCTGTAGAAGTGAAGTCAGCCGCGGACGGCCAAAAATTAACCTACCCCAAAACTTTTGTGGATTATTACAAGTTCCACGAAAGCTGGATACTCAAAATGATTGACACCGCCGGCTGAGTGAGTATTTGACGAAGATTTGAAGTCCCCGAGCTCTCCTATCTATCAAGTCTCCCTCCTTTGGAATCGCTCCACTGTTAGACCAGATAAACGGTGTAAAACTAACTACAAAAACTAACTTCCTAGTGAAGATGCACCCAAAATCGAAACATCTACATATCAATCGACTTAGCTCGATCAACACTTCAACATGTCCAAGAATTAGCCCCTACGAGGAAAAAGGTCCATTTTACCTAAAACGATACGGGACCTCACACAGTGTTCTGCCGCAATGCAAAACCTTTGGAAAGCGAACAATCATTCCGGCATTTACTAATACGGTAGATCGGTGTGTCGCTCACCACGAATGAAGGATTATGAATGGGAAGGGAAGGGCTTAAGCATAGGCACTAAAGCTAACATCATACTCACTCTTAGGGTCTACTAGAAGTTCACAAAGATAAGGTTCTTACCATTTTCGCTTTCCAAAGGTCTAGAATGTTGTGCTCATTGATCATAGATATTAGTTAAATAATTGGGAGGCTTCGAATTGCCTTGAACTGATATTCTGTCGTCTCCCCCATCAATACTATTATTCCTAAATAATTCTGTTGCTTTACGGTCGACGGGGGGATAATTAATGCTTTATTCAAAGCCATAAACGCGGGCTTTGGGAATTATAAGTCGATGTGAGCCATGCGAAGATTGGAGTTTCCGAATTCGTAGCAGGTCTGAAGATGGATCAGGTCTATGAATTGAGTAATATATAGTTTATGCACTTTTAAAGAAACAATTATTTTACTCTTCCAGAAAACATTTCCCGTTTTATTTTCATCTCCTGGTTATTTTTTCTTTTCTTGCTTGCGTGAAGTTTTCTATCGCGCCTTTTTCAGCCATTTCAAAGACGCAATTATTCATGCTAATTTACTGAGACCGCAGCCATACATAGATAATACTCACGTTATTGGCGTAGTGAAGGCTCGTTCCCTCCTTGCATTCGAATCCCTCCGTGAAGGGCCTGTAGAGTCGAGCGATGCCGTTCACCTGAGGATCAAGCACTACTTAGCCTCCTGACTTTAGTCTTCCACTTTACACTGGATGATTTTCGTTTTTTTCCCATTCCAGTTTTGCTCTGCACAAAACCACCAATCATTCCCCCCATGGCCGTTGTCCGAAAGATATTTTTTCTGAATTTCTCTTTTTTCAATTTTTTTTCACTTTTGCCTTTTCTATATAAATCCTTTCTATATAACTCCTTCCTGTATAAATGAATGAGCGACGCTGTTACCAGGAACTTGCGGTGCTCGTACAACGCTCGGTATTCGGCCGTCAACGGTACGCACTGCGATACGGCCAGTGCCTCGAAGAAGGCCATCGTAGCGGTGACGTGGTAGACCGCCGGGTCGAGCGTCTGCCTCTGAAGCACAATGCTCTTCTGACAAAATAAAGTAAAGGTTAGGCGAACGAGATGCCGAACAAATAGCACTGTTTTGAGCAGGAATTCTCGCACGGAAAACATTTTTCCCAAACCTTTTGCCTCGTTCTCTCAACATTTAGCGCATTGTGGAAGGAATACGAACGAGCCTTGGGAAAAAAAAAGCACTGTCATTCGAATGACAATGATGGCACCGCCCTCCGACATAATTGTCATTACCACTGTCAAATCGAAATAACTGTCAAACCTCAGCCTGGTACGCCCTGTACGCGGCCTGGACAGCCTCCGTGAAGGCGGTAACCTCGATCGACGCCTTCACGTCGTTGCCGCCCGAACCGTGCAGATACGCGGCATTACATGCGGCCTGTCATTGTCATTGTCATTTTCATTCTCATTCTCATTGTCATTCTCATTCTCATTCTCATTCCCATTGTCAACGGGCAATGGTGCGTTCAATGTCGAGGGGGGGGGGGGTAAAAAGTATTCCATTATTTGCTATGATTCTTCGTCGACATTCGCTGAGAAGCGGTATGATTTTCCGAAGGATGAAAAAGAGACCCGACCGCATTTTCGACACAACATTCTAGGCCTTTGGAAAGCGAAAATGGTAAGAACTGCATCTTTGTGAACTTCTAGTAGACCCTAGGAATGAGTATGATGTTAGCTTTAGTGCCTATGCTGAAGCTCTTCCCTTCCCTTCCTGATCTTTCATTCGTGGTGTGCGGCGCACCGATCTACCGTATTAGTAAATGTCGGAATGATTTTTCGCTTTCCAAAGGTTTTGCATTGCGGCAGAACACTGTGTCTAGTGAAGAAAGCGAAGAAAATATTCCGTCAGTCGTCTCATTCCAATTTCCGGCTGACAGAACGGAGCGGGCATAGCGACAGTCGCAACAAAGTGATACAATTAAATTAAATAATCAGCTGCCGCAACGTTTTCGCCAAGAATACTTCTCTCATATTATTGACGAAAACGTTCCGTCAGTAAAGTCATTCCTATTTCATACCGCTTCGCTCTCTCATCGGACGTAGGAACTAGAGGACTAACGGAACATTTTCCTCAACCATACGGTTGCTTCGTACCTCCTTCTCGGTACTCTCATCACCTCCCAGGCATGTCTCAATGTAGTGCCGTGACGTGCAGTTTCCGTGCCGCGAGCCGTACGTCAACTCGGCCGTCAGCTGCAAGTGTAAGTGTCAGCCAAGAATGTACGTGTAAAAAATTGTGATTTTGCTTTGTGATTCCCTTACCGCCTTAGCGCTCAGGGCCGCTTTGTACATCTCGTAGGCGAGCCGCACGCCCACGACCGCGAACTGAAGTGATTCGCAATTTGTGGGCTCGACCGCACCGCGTGCTGGACGCGTCGCGTCGTCGTCTACGGTGGCTTACAATGTGCGGGTTGGCCGAGCCGAGCACGGTGGCGATGGTGAACTCGTCGGGCAGCACGAACTGCGCGTCCTGAATCTTCTATTCTTTTTTTGCCTTTCAGGAGCGCCAACTATGCACTGTATAGATGCTATCAACACTCACGATCAGCGACATTCCACCACCCAAATGCACGTAGTGCAATCATTCACCAAGCCCTTTCACCAGCCAATTGGGGAATAATTCACCAGCGGGCTGGTGGTGAATGTTTCACAAGGTGATGTTCTGTGGACAAATTGCGCTCAGTGTCAGCACTGTCCGGAAGTCCGTCAAGCAGTCAATTCTAGCTCGATCCTGTCTATCTACCGTACCGCTGTCGTGGTAACCGTAGTGTACCCAGACTCCTCACTCCCCGTCCGTCCCACCAGCCGCATCTTGTCCCTCCAAGTATTCCATATAGCGCTTTCTCCTAGCACGTAGAATTACAAGCTACATCTACCTAACTGTGGGACACAACCTCCCTTTAGAGAGCTGATACCGTAGTCAGATTTTGACTTTTAAGTTTAAAAACATTCATTCTCAAAATTACGAGTCGCGGTTCGCCACTCGCTGTACATTTTAAGTGTTTTGTGCGCTTCATTTAGACGGTCGTGCCTAAGGTTTGAAAGCCGCGTAATTGATTAATTGCGATATGAGACCGAAAGATTGAGGTAGCAAGAAGCATGAAGAGATCAGGCAATAAATTCCACAAAATTGGGCGCGAAAAGGGGCAGTTTGCCAATGCAAATCGCGAATAATGCGCGACAATTTCGTCATAATCAAGTATAGGTAGTGAGTGGAATCTCTCGCCTTATATTCGGAATGATTTTCTGGCGGATCTTTTTAATCCACTATAGATCTCTTCTCCGTACTTGTCGTCCAGGGCATGGATAGCCTTGAGCGCGTCGATGTGAGCCAGAGCCGGAGCGAGTTTTCCGAACGCCGTGGCCCTGATGTGAGTACATTAGTGTAAGAACAGCTTACCATGAAATTCCTTATTACTATCCACAGAAGGTTGAATGTGAACGAAGGATAACATTACGGCGGATGATCGGTGATTGTTTGTTTGTGATTGTGAGTGAGTTGTTTTGAAGAAGATTCGAAGTCGCCGACCTCTCCCATCTACATCAAGCAATCCCTCCTTTGGAAACCCAACCAATGTTAGTCCTGGTGAAGGTGATAAACCAGAAAAGCAGATCGGTAATCGTATCATAATAGTTGTGCACCAAAGTGCGTTCTTGGTCTGCCCCTCGGCACATTCCTTCGCTATCCCGCATTGATGGTAAGATCACATATCATCCGTCGTACTCAATCTGCAGATAAGACGGTACCAGAAGGCTTTCTTCTGGTTGTACACCTCCCGGTACTTGGCCAGTGCAGTACCGTAGAGGTCGCGAAGAGTGTGAGAGGCGTGGGCAACCTTAAAATAAGAACAAAATATCAGTTAAATAAGCCTACAGTTAGGGAGACACACATTCAAGGATAGGTGCGAGCTCTACTTGAAAATAAAAATTTTCCTCCTTGTCTACTGTGCTTGCATGTGCAGCATCCGCATTATTAATATGCAAACTTCACTTCCGCCTATAATACCTTCATCTTCTCTGCCTGTATCAGCAGCATGTCGACGAAGGAGAACCCGTAGGTCTTGTCGCTATCGGTAGTCTCCGTTTTCTGCAAATAATCCGAAATTAAAGGGTCCCTCCAACCATCTCGTTCATTCTTAGAGATAACCAATTAAGAGCGGTTGACTGATTGCGAGAGACAAGAGAGGAATGAAGAGACGCAGACAGCGAGAAAAATCTTTGCACAGCTTTTTCTCGCGAACGGAAAAGTTTCAACTAAAAAGGAGTGAGGATGGGACTCAGAACATTGAGAGCTATTCAATGATATCAAAAAATGCATATGATAGATATTGCCTGGAGGGGCCCTTTCGACAAATATTTTTTGCTGTTCCACTAATTTCTCGGAGAACCCATAGCACAACGGGGTAGAAACCAAATAACCTAAAAGGCGAAGAAAAGTCAGAGCGAAAGTGTATTTTTACCGAAAGCTCCTCAGACATCTGTTTTCTGACTCCATCGATCAGCGTCTTGAAAAATGCATCATACCGCACACCATCGGGCTGAAAAATCCTTGGCATTTATTTATTATTTAGAGAGGTTTCAATGAAGTATGAAAATGGCATCTATTGCGATGCTTCTTCGACTACATTTCAGAGAACGAATAAAATGAATAGAACATTTTCACAAAGTAAAAATTAAAAATAAAATAAGCAATGGCACTCCGAATCCATACTCACGTCCGTCTTGAGTAGCGTCGCAAGCGCACTCTTGTGCTTGAGGTTGTAGTAGAAGGCACCGAAGGCCTGCACGGGAATCAGCGATTCGCGATAGTTGACATTAAAGGAGTCGGACCACATGTACAGTAGGGCTTGAATTGGTGGGCTACCCTCATATTGCAATTAAGGCCTTTCCGCTCTTCTTTTCCGGTCGTTTTTTTTACTAAAATGAACAGGCCAATTTAAAAAAAATTGTTTTGTCAATAAAACAGGGCTGTATCTCTTCTCAGGCAGCTAATATTTCCGATTTTGTAAAAAGAAGTACTGAATGAAGGCGCTTTTTGCACCTTCAGTACTCCGCGGAGTGTGAATTAAATCGCGTAAGATTCGGAATGCCCGATCAGGATGATTAAGCCTACTGAGAGACGTAAAGAGCGAATATGGCCAGCATCTCGTGGTCTGGATCTTTTAGACATGCGAGGTACGTTCATGATTAGGGTTATTATTGGGTCACATGCGTGCAAAAATGGGCATGGCGTACTTCGCCCGACTATATACGCCCGGACTCCCTTCATGCAGCATCACTCGTCCTGGGTAGGAATGAGACGACTGCCGGAACATTCCCCCCCAGCCATAGATACCGTACTCCCCTCCTCACCGGTCTCTGCGTACTCAGCGCCCGTCGAATCATCGTCGCGGCCGCGTGCGCGGTACTATTGAAGTTCTCCGGCTTTTTCTGCAACAAAGAGCACCTTTATAAGCATTAATGTAAGTATTTGTCGTTGTCAGATTATTGCATAGATTATTCCGTAAAATGGCCCATCTATCACTATGCGACTTCACGCACATTCTATTTGGCCGAAATTATACCTACATATTATCTGTGTATTTTCGAAAGAGAGTTCTTTTTCTCTTCCGCGTGTTTCCTACCATAAACTTCTGCATGTATTGGAGGCCCCTGATGGCCCGTTCACCCTCGCCCGGCAGTCCGGTATCCACTGGAAAGTGAGATAAAAGATCAAAGATCAAAGCCCAAAGATCAAAGATCAACGACCGTACGTTCGAACTCCTTGATCCAGTATGTGAAATAGTCGATGAGTCCCTCGTAGTAGGGAAGGAGGCAATTGGGGCCCTTGGCTTCGCATCTAGATTATAGTTGAGAAAAAAAATTCCGTCAGTGCTCTCATTCCTACTTCCGACGAGAGAGCAAAGCGGCGTGAAGAGAGTGCAGACCAAGTAGGAATGAGTCTACTGACGGAAATTTTCCGCGAATAATATCTCCCATTTTCTCATTAGTTTACGGGTATTTCCTTGTGAACTGCAAAACCATCAATCTATAAATATGAATATTTAAAGGGCCCCTCCAGGCAATATCTACCATATACATTTATTCACATCATTAGATACGTCCTGAGTCTCATACTCTCTCCTTTTTTTGTTGAAACTTCGCCGTAGCTGAGAAAAAGCTGTGCAAAGATTTCTCTCGCTGTCTGGTCTCTTCATTCCTCTCTTGTCTCTCACAATCAATCAACCACTCTTAAAGGGACATGGAAGCGAGAAATTTTGTGAAACCAAACATGGCCATAATTCTAGAATATGTTTCTGAGACGATAAGAAAGATAATAGCGTTTGAAAAATATTTTTAAAAAATTTCTGGAGCGAGAAATATTTATTTGTTCCGGGAATACCTCGATGCCATTTGCCTCGTTACTATGCGCTAAACGCAGTAAGACTG
>LS877757.1:148019-161004 GCA_900490955.1 Micoletzkya japonica | reverse complement strand
AGGCGGACAGTGAACGGAGTACGCACGATGATTAAAGGAAGGAAGCAGCCACTAATCAAAAGATTTAGAATTGGATAAAAATCCGTCTAAGGTTTCAAAATATGAGGAAAACTATAGTGACAATAGAAAAATCCAAGAAAAAAAACTCAAAAATCGCAGGTTTTGTTTTTTTCGTTCCGGGCTTCCTTCGTTGAGAAGAATGTCGCTTTTGGGCTTAATTCCTTTCGTTAAACACAGTAGCGCCGTCGTTGGGCGAAATTTCAAAAAATCGCTTCTCGAATACTATTCATTTTTATGATTTTTCCTGTTGTTTTTACACTAATTACGACAAGATCTTTCACATAAGCTTCACTTGAAAATCACGTCCATGTCCCTTTAAAGAATGACTTCACCGAACCGTAAGCTAAGGCGTAAACTAAGTTGCGTAATGATAGAGTGAAGGGGATAAAAGAGGAACTAATGGGCTCGGTCAGAATCGCGCGCGAATTCAAACTCCGTTTTTAATTATTGAATTGAATAGTAGCAAACGAAGGAATTCACACAGCTAAACAGGGCGCACAGCATTCCGCCCGGTCAAGAATGTGTCTAATAGCGAAATGACTACAATTTTTGAATTTTCTCAAGAGTAGCTAAGCCAATCAATACCAAATTTTCAGAACTTGTTGAATTCACAGTGACGAGCATGCGTTTTTAAATTCATATTTTTCGGTCACTGGTTCGCCTACAGGATCGGATCTCATCCGTGAAAACCGCTATTGACGCTTGGAATGCTGTGGGCGCCCAATCTAGGCGGGAAGACTATCGTGCACAATGAGAGGAGAGCAGATCACAGCATTCCGCCCGGTGAAGAATGTATCTAATAGCGAATTGACCACTAAATTTGAATTTTCTCAGGAATGACTGAACAAAACTGCGCCAAATTTTCAGGTCTTCTTGAATTCATAGTGACGAGCTTAAGTATTTAAATTCATAATTTTCCATTCACTGGTTCGCCCACAGGATCCTATGCGCGGAAACCGCTATTCGCTATTAGAACGCTTGGAATGCTGTGAGATGGCATTGCGTGTGAGAAACGCTATGACCTTTGACCCCCCATGCCTGTGCTCTGCTTCTCTGCACTCTCTCTTCCCGTTACACTCTTTTTGCGATCGCTCTTTCTCTCAGTCTCTTCCCTCTATCGCCTCGCATTTCGCAGTGGACAATAATCGAGACGGGTGGGTATACCTTCCTAACTGGGTCCTAGATACCAGCAAGGAATATTTGTAAAGATATACTACCATATTCGAATTAGAATAGTAGTCAAGGAACACGGAACGTATAATTCTGTTTTGCGAGTTACGCTGTTTAGCAAATTTTTAGCACTTTGAAGTAACACTATTCCGCTCTAGAATGATACATCGAAGAGTGCTAATGCTTCGATGTATCATTCTAGAGCTTTTTGAGATCACCGCAACCAAGACTTTCACATAGGAGATATTAGGATTGGATAGTATTATTCTAGAGGAAACGGAATCTGAGTTACGCTCGGAACGATTATATCTTCCCTTTTTCTCTACTATAATTACTATTAAGCGGTGCCTTTCGTCCGCGAATTCGTTGATACTATGTGATGGGTGAGTGAGATCTTTATCTCTGAACAAGCAATCGTTTTTATGTACTTCTCTTAAATTCATATATCCCAGTATCGTTTTTTTTTATTTTTATGCAGTTATCTTCAGACGTCCATGGTTGTGTCATTATCACGCCCAACTCCATTCTGTATGCTAGAGATGCAACCTTTATTGGCCTATTCCAAGGCCTTTGCTTACTTCTTCAAGTGTTCTTCTTTTCTGTTTTTCTTCGTATCTTCATCTGTTTGAGTTTTCTTCGTGCAGTCATCTTCATGGTCCATCTGCAGCAAGTGTTTGACATGTTTACAAATCTCCGATCTCTTTCTATATACACTGAGCGCAAATATACCAGCGTCAGAACCAATAACGCATATTTTATACCAACATGTTGGTATATTTTCATCGTTTATGCCAACATGTTGGTATATTTGCATTCTTTGTACCAACATGTTGGTATATTTGCATTCTTCATACCAATATGTTGGTATAAAATATGTTTGATGGATTGGACGCTGGTATATTTTTGGAGAGTATAGTTGATGTTTGATCTCCTGAACCTTACCGTTGTGGTATCCTTTTGCGTCGGCTGGTCGACCGTATGGAACGAATCGACCTGAAAGAGGCGATCTTTGATAAATGCAATTTAATCTTTGATCTTTGGTCCCACCTCTCCGCTTTGCTTCGTTCGCAGGGACTTCTCCTTTTCCGAATTTGACTTCTGAAGGGAGAGGAGGATGGCGCGTTGTTTGGCAGTGAGTTTGACGGTGCTAAAGGTTCTTCGGGACACAGTATTCTCGAGGGTTACGGTATTATAGTAGATATGCTCAGTTGTAGTAACTATTCTAGATAATTATACGATTCTCATAAGTTTCACGTAATTTTCGATAATTTCGCCAAAGGCCTTACGGTTCCTTCTCTTTATTCTTAGAAGTCTTCTTTGCGCTCGTCTGGCTGAAAAGAAAGCACATAAATAAATAAATATCTTCATATCATCCATTTTATCATCCATTTTTAGAAAAAAAAAGATGCGTTTCCGAGGACAGTATTTTGCCGTTTCATGCATTTCAGCATTCTTACGATAGGGTATTAATGTCGTCATTGACAATCTTGGCCACGTCGTAGATCTCTTCGGAGTTGCTGCAAGAAAGACAAACAGTTCTTGATTAGTGTTCGGCATGAGCGTTCTTTTAAAGCCTATGTTTCACACATCATTCTTAACCGCGACGCGTCTCATTGCCAAAAGCAATGAAACGTATGAACCGAAAGAACTCGCATGCACATCACTATCGTCGATCCAAGGCTAAATTGTTGCACGAAGCACGCTTATAGCGGAATTGAGAACAGTTGGTTTTGTGCATTTGAAGGACCGCACCACACATATGTATATAAGAGCATACTGAAACCGACAATTCGACCGATTTCGACTTCTCTTCTTGAGGTCGTTTTGTGGAGGCAACTTTGAGAGGGGGCGTAGGTACGGACGCCACCTGCAATTAAAGGCTCCCTCCGACCATCTCATTCATTTCTAGGTACAGCCAATTAACGTGCGGTTGATTGATTGTGAGAGACAAGGGAGGAATGAAGAGACGCAGACAACGAGACAAAGTAGGAATGAGTTTACTGACGGACCACTTTTTCGTCTATAATAATCAACCGTGTGCGGAAAGAGGGGATTTGCTAAATAATCGGGTCTCGAAAGAGCTTCTCAAAGTTTTGAAAAGCAGCGACTTGCCCACTGCCATGAAAGAGTATCGCGCCATTATTCGGACTTTATTGAGAGAGTGGTGGGTGCGTGAGTGTTGACGATTCGTGAATTCGCCCTTTCCACCCTCTCTGACCGCCGTGGTCATCCCGCGGATAAATTATTATTATTATTATTATTATTATTATTATTATTATTATTATTATTATTATTATTATTATTATTATTATTATTATTATTATTATTATTATTATTATTATTATTATTATTATTATCCTCCGCACCTGCTTCTCCTCCCTGGCCTCCAGGGGAACCGCTGTCCTCGTCAAGGACCGCGTAACAGGGGGCGTCCTACTCAAGGCCTCTCGTGACTGCTTCTTTAACTGCAACAAGGGAAGATTACGAATAATAATAATAATAATAATAATAATAATAATAATAATAATAATAATAATAATAATTATTATTATTATTATTATTATTATTATTATTATTATTATTATTATTATTTACAAAAAGTATGTATTAGGCAGGTGAAGAATGGCGCATACGAAAAGATATCAAAGAACGATAGGAATAGAACGAAGGGGGAGGATGAGTGAGGACTAGACCTCCTCACAGCATTCCGCGCGGTGTGGAAAGTGTCTAATAGCGAATTGACCACCATTTTGAATTATCTCAGGAACGGATAAACGAATCCGTACCAAGTTTTCAGCACTTCTTGAGATTATTATGATTAACTTAAGTTTTTAAATTCATTAATTGTTGTTCATTGGTTCGTTCACAGGATCGGATCCTATGTGCGGAAACCGCTATTCGCTATTAGAACGATTGGAATGCTGTGTCCTCAATCTCTTCCGTGGTTAGGGTTCAGCCATCGGCTATAATAGGAGACAATTTCTTCACGCCATTCGTGAAGCATAATCATGGATGGAAATTTGGTGGTCGGACTCAATTCAGGAGCTCTAGTGAGGACTCATTGTCAGTTGAGGACGATTGTAGCTAAAGGAAAAAGCCATTTTATGATTAGAAAAGGTCATTATTTCCCACTCATTTTACTATAATTTTGATAAGAGGGGCTGACCCTTTTGCAGGAGACGATGAGAACGAGAGAGGAGAGCAAGAGGATGAGCGGGTAGAGTAGGAGAAGGAGGCGAGGGAGATGAGAGAGCATGGGTGGGAAGATAGGGGCCAGAGCAGAGGAGGAGGAGAGCGACCACTCGGGATGGCGACGCAGGGTGCGAGTGGAGAGGAGAAGGGTTGGAAAGTCTAGACCAATGTTGGCAAAATCCGGAGATATTTGCATTTCTGCTCGCGAAAGAGCGGTGACGAATGAGACGCAGAGATAAAAGGAATGGAAATGGAGCATTCTCTCCCCCGATTTTGCCAACATTATAGTCGAGAGCCGTTTGGTTGTCAACTTGACAAGGCCAAGAGGGAACTCGACGATTCGTGTTGTTATTCTTTATCTTTATCGTTTACGGAAGATCCGTGCGGTCATGCAGGGGAAATGGAAGAACGCAGTGAAACTAAATAGTTACCCGACCGTTTGTCTTATAAGACGACAAAAGTCAGAATACGTCAAGTTGACAACCACTTATTCAACTATTTCAACTTATTTAATTATTCACTTATTACCACTTATTCAAAACTTGCAGCATTTGGGATTCACAAGAACGATTGATCATCCGGATCATCCACATTGAGAGTGCTTTGACAGTACTCCGTAAGAGCTTCAGTCTCTGCTGTCTCTCTGTCATTATCGTTCAGACTGAGAAGTTCATACACATTCTTAAACACGAGCCTTGGTTGCTCGCCAATCGTCGTCCAATCCTACCCGAAGATTGATTCGAGCCAAGATGATCGTCATTCCCCAGGAAGTGTTGTCGTGTCACAGTTTCTTGTGTCCCCTGTCTCTTTTTCTTTGTACTTCGTTTTTCCCCTTTGTACCCCATCCCTACATGCTCAGTCGACATGACAAACATGTTTCCCTCACATCGTGGTGGCGGGAGTGTTACGACTATCGTAACGATACCGTAATTACAATACAAACAACCTGCCACTCACACATCCCCATCCCCATCCCCACCAACCGCCCCACATTAGCATGATCCGTGCAATGATGGAGGCAACACATGCCTCTCCTCATTAGCCTATCCCATTCCTCATCCCTCCCTCTCCCTCAACCTCACTCGTCCCCTCTGCACCCACCGCAAGCGGTCAGTCACTCCCCCTCTCCCCCTTCCCCAATACAGGTGGTTGGTCCCCGTGCCTTCCCCAAACACAATCCCTCCCCCAATCCGTAAAGGATAACATTCCCATTGGGAAAAGAGATCCAATTCTCACTCCCACCATACCCACAACCCCAACCGGGAACAGCAGACAAGATTCTCATTCCCACCAGCCCATTCTCCCCTACAGTCCCATCCCATATTCCCCTTACCCTCTCCTTATCCCCATTGTAAGTAATAAATAATATTTGTTACTTCCCCGTCCTACCACAAGTCACCGATTGAAGAACACATTTGGGCGAAGGTCCATAAGTTCGTACAACCGCTTATTCAATTATTCACCTATTACCACTTATTCAAAACTTCCAGCTTTTTTGATTCACAAGAACGATTCTCACGGAAACCAAACTGCTCATTTGGAAGAATGTTGTTAGCCGTACAATCCCTATGTTATTCGTTTGATGACGTCATAAAATCAAGAACACAATGTCTCGTGAACGTAAATACTAGCCGTAAGGGAAAATGGAAATTCACGAAAACAGCAACAATCAGTAAAACTGTTCTTTATTCATCAAATAACATCGATTCAAGAGGAAAAAGAAACAATAAGCGAATGGATATTCGGCTTACGTACTGGCAAAGCAAGGCTGTTAGCAGTGTAAATATCCAAAATATAAGACCCGAACTGACGAGATAATGGTTATCACACATAATATTATATGACAGCCTTCGCGAGAGAGTCGAGAGCCTAGCGGAAGTAGAAAATTCATGTTCTCCGATTTCTTTGAAAATGTAGTTATAAGTACTTTGAGATATGGGCTACAAAACTGTCAAATTGGAATTTCGATATCTCAACTCATGTTTGCACCGCGAGCCTCCAAAGTGGAGGCGTTTCGCGAAAGTGACAAAAATGGCTTCACTTCAAAAGATCATAACTCCCTCAAATTAGTTTTTGGGACAATTTTTTTCAGTTCTGATTTAGAGCTAAAAAGTTCGCAAAAAGTGAAAATATAAGAAAACGACCTTGTAGGCATCAAAGAAGACGTTTTTGGCAATAAAATGGAGTTTTCAGATTTTCACCTGAGTTCTGAAATTTTGAGAAAATCGAATGTTCAATTTTCAGCAGTACAAATATTATGCACATCATTAGAAAGCTCTCCATGAGAGGAATCGAATGGTATATAGAGTTCATGTGAAAAATTACGATTTACCAAAGTTATGCTCAAAAATCGAAAAGTGACAAAAGTGCCGGGTTCGACCCCCGCCTGATGCATTATTTTCGCAACTTTTTTTGAAGTCAATAAACTTGCGAACAACATTAAGATCACTCCTAGGGCTCCATTTTGATCATGAAAAGTTGCAAAAATAATGCATCAGGCGGGGGTCATCACCCGGCACTTTTGCCACTTTTCGATTTTGTGCATAACTTTGCTAGGTCGTAACTTGGCGCATCACCTCTATATACCATTCGATTCGTCACGTGGAGATCTTTCTAATGGTGTGCATAATATTTGTACTACTTTCGAAATTAGCATAGCTGAAAATTGAAAATTCGATTTTCTCAAAATTTCAGAACTTAGGTAAAAATCTGAAAACGCCATTTTATTGCCAAAAACGTCTTCTTTGATGCCTATAAGTTCGTTTTCTTATATTTTCACTTTTGCGAACTTTTTAGCTCTAAACGTCCTACTGTCCTATAGAACACAAAATTTTCATAAACTATTTTTCGAAATTAAAACCATTGTATTGATCTCTTCATGACGATCAGAACTGAAAAAAATTTGTTCCAAAAGCTTTATTTTTGAGGAAGTTATGATCTTTTGAAGTGAAGCCGTTTTTGACACTTTCGCGAAACGCCTCCACTTTGGAGGCTCGCGGTACAAATATGAGTTGAGATATCGAAATTCCAATTTGACAGTTTTGTAGCCCATATCTCAAAGTAGTTATAACTCTATTTTCATAGAAATCGGAGAACATGAATTTTCTATTTCCGCCAGGCCCCAAATTTACTCGATTCTCTCGCGAAGGCTGTCATATAATGCAAATATACATTACTGAACCGGAGGTTAACTTCTATACTTTGACTAGTAAAGCTATTTCATTAGCTACAACAACCGCAGATTGCAGTAATCCTGCAAATTAATACTGCACGTATTCAGAAGCAACTGAGAATTTGGTTAGGAAGAGCCACCATAGTTTTCGCTTCGAGACCCTACAGTAACCCTGAGCGGGGTAGGCTAGTCGATCGATTGCCCTCGCTACTCCGTTGTTCCATGCGGGATCTGCGCTGTGGACTACGGTGTGTCACCTGAGCTACCGTATCCAACTTAATATTAGCAATCTGTTCCCCTCACTTTCTTATTATACCCTTTCACAAGTAAGATCAAACCTTGATAGCTCAATGATACAAAACCCAATTCAATAGTAATCATCTAGTAGATACGCTAATTCCACAGTCTACAGTAATCCTCCTCCTACCGTAACCCACCATACTCCCGTCCCTCCGCTCGCGCATTTCCTCCTCGTGTCGCTGTAACCAGTCGCCCGGAATCCAACTAAGAGAGCATAAAGTTCAAAGATCAATGTTCAGAGATCAAAGATCACGTTACTCACTTCTCCTGCGTGATCGACGGCACGACCACACGCGGTGGCCTTCGGCGGACGTCCGTATCCTGAAATGACAATTATTTATTTATTTATTTATCTATCTATCTATTTAGAAAATATCTTACGGAATTACCGTAATCCCGTAAGATATTTTCTAAAGGTTCTTTGTCAGACTAACCCGGGCCTAGTTTTACTGTAATGCTTTGCAATGTTATTTACTTCAAACCTCCCCCCGCCGTTTCATAGTGAAAACGTTTCCCGAAATCCATCCAGATGCCGTTCCAACGTACTACCGTAATCCCACAGCTACCGTATACCTCGAGAGCCGCGGGAGCCGACGGCACGGGCGTAAGGGCGGTCGAGGGGGGATTGGAGGGAGGAAGGGAGGCGGAGGATGAAGAAGTCGTGGCGGGACCCTCCAGCGAGGTTACGGTATGTACGAGTTGTGCGAGTGTCGAGGGCGCTGCAAGGGGGAATGGTGGGGGGGGGATTGGCGTGCTAGCATACAGCACTAGACGAGTATCGCATTTTCGAGAGAAAACAATGAGTTTACAACCCCATTCGGGTCGGTGGACACGTATAGTAGGTGGTACTTTTTGAAATGCAGGCACAGAGGATAAGGGGGTACGCGCTAGGGATGCAAATCTTTTCATTCATTCACTTTCCTTTCATGCACTTCGGGTGTCACGGCGACCATTTCTTCTATGCGAATAGTAATTATTTGAGCTGCGGTGGAGCGGCGGGAAAAAAATTGTGGTGGTAAACGGCAGAAGTGGAAAATGAATGGCCGAAAAGCGAAGATAATCACTTTCCCGAAATGAAAGTGAGTATTCGCGAATGTGCACCGATGTGCAAGCTGTGACTTGCTTTTGAGGTGGAGAAGATTTGTGGGAAGAAATCGACGAGACGAGACGAAATGAGCTGCTATTTACTGATACTAGTTGAGTGGAAAACGGCAAAACGTTTTATGCGATACGGTAGGATCGTTCACATGAGATGAGAAAAAAAGAGAACTAAAAAAGAAGAAAAAAAGAAGTGCCTGAATGCAGAAATCAAATGCCGCAATATTTGGTGGAAAGCGAACGTCGTTTCTCAAATAATGCTGGGTTCTGCTAACGAACAGCCAAGCCAAGACGGACCCAGACGACTTGCAATCGCTACAAATTTAGGCGCATCTTCGCTCGCTCGACAGTGGCGCCAACTATTCATCGCGTGGCCACTCGCTCAGCGCTCTTCAGTCAACGAGTCTTCGCCATTCGCTCGTTCGTCCTTGAGCGCTTCATTATTTCCGCATTCACTTTTCCACGCACATTGCCCGCCCTAATCGCCTACTCCGCATGCTCTAATCACTTATTTTGCTTCTTTTTTGCTCTCAAAATTCACTGCTGGCAGCGCCAACCTCACACTACCTATTTATCGTGCTTGCTCTTACAGTCCTGCAAAGCGGCTCACGTTAGTGATCTGACCTACCGTGCGGTTCGAAGGCGAAGAAGGGCGCGGTGATACGGTAGCCAGACATGAAGAAGAGCGAGAAGAGGAAGGCAACGCACACGAGGACCGTCGCCTGCAAGTAGGCCATCCATGACCAGAAGGAATAGAGCATTCCGTCCGGGTCTTCTTGATGGATGGCGCGCATGTTTCGTACTCCATTCGTATCCACAACCCGTCTCGTCACCAAAAGACGCGAAACATATTGGTTGAAAACACCCGAGTGGAATGCTCCATTCACGGGTAGAGTTCTCCCGATGACCGGTGTCATCAAAGCGCAAGAATGAAGCGAGGGAGGGGGGAGCAGAATAAGGAGACCGCAGACGAAAATGTACCTTAGATGACTTGGTCATCTGTCCTCGGGAGAACGCTATTCATGGGTATAGTCGAGTAAAAAGATCCCCGTCGGAAAATCATTCCGAATATAAGGCGAAAAAGTGTGCAAAAGTGAGAGAATTAGACTTATTTTGGAACGGAAAAAACTGATGGATCGGCTTATTCCACTATAGCATGCTTGACGATTGCATTAGATAACTAACCTACGAATCATGCTTACCGCGGGAGCTTAACGGAGGACTCCGCCAAGTTTGGTTTATTCCACTATAGCAACGGGGAGCAAAACTAACTAGTTTGCAAAAATTTCATAATTCTGTGAAAACAAAAAGAAACTGCTAGCTTACAATAACTGCAATGGGCAGCGGGAGGTCAGCGTAGAGATTGATGAAGAACCGGTTGAGGTGCGTCCCGAGATGGGACAGGAAGGAGAGGAAGCCCGAGAAGACCACCTCGGAGAGCACCTGAGAATTGCGCTTACTTAGAGTATTATTGTTTAGTCCAATTAGACAACGACGCGTACCTTTTTATTGCTGGGAAAACAATTAACCCGTTATGCTAGAATTCAAGCTTAAAAAGACGCATCACCGTGAGCACTTGAAAGGAAAAGCGATTGCGATATATATGCTCAGTTTGCATGCGTTATTTAGCTAGTCTGCAAACGCGCAGACCTCAATAGGGCACAACGCAGGCAAGCGAACCTGGTTCTTTCCAGCTTCGCCTAGGGAATAAATGGGATAGGGAGGGGCCGAGTTTGCTTGATCAAACACAAGGGTCATCTAGAGTGGAATAGAAAGATCCGCCAGTTTATCATGCCGAATATCAGGCGAGGGAGTGTGCAAAAGTGAGAGAATTGGACTCATTTTGGAATCAAAGAAGAACTGACGGACCGGTTTATTCTACTATATAATGGATTACAAAGGCGAATGCATTCATGAGACACATACTGCCTACTAGGGTCCTCCTTCTTTGACGCTTTTTTTCTCGGTTATTTAGAAACTTTGTAAGAGATAGGAGCGCTCTAAACGTGAAATATAACCGAGCGTCAGAAAAAAAAAGCGTCAGAAAGAGAACTGTACTGCCTAACTTGTTGATAGAAGTGCTGTGAACGGATTGGCCTTTTCCTCCGGAATACACCGTGTGATTCGTATCTTTCTGACGATTACGTTTCACGATCAGCTGATAATGAGACCCATAGATGGTGACGCATTAAGAAGACACGAATCGCATGCGCTACTCCAGAACCGTGAAATAGTAGTCAATCGGAAAACTATAATTGCATTCACCTCAGTAATGGGAATCTGGCTGACGACTGAGACCGTCTGTGACTCGATCCAGCGCCTGCAAGGAAAAAAAAAACGTAAATTTGAACTCGGCGCATTTGTCCCGAATGACTCTATAGGAGAAACGGAACCGACCGCAACTTTGGACAGTATTCCCTCTTTTTTTTTTGGAAAAAAAAGGACTAGCGAGGCAGTGCTTGTGCTCGGTAGTACGGTAGTAAATAGAATGGTCATGGCGTGGTCCAAAGAACTTAAATTAACAACAACAGCAAAACAAAAAAAGCAAGAAAAGTGTGCTAACCGGCAGGCGCTCTTCTTGCGAATGAACAGCAAGCCCGAGAGGGTCTCGACCGTCGATCCGACGAAGGTCGGAGGCTCGCACGCGTCTCGCAGCTGAGTCGCGGCCTCCAGCCGCGCCGCCACTGCCTCCTACAACGAACGCCTGGGATTACGGTAGACGGTGGTGGATACGGCAGATGACATTTCTGGAGGGTACGGTAGGACCGGGGGAGTCAGATTGGTCGATCAATTCTCAAAATGCATCATGTACAAAATGTGAAAAAAACTGTTTTTGGATACTTTACATATTACACAAGGATTTTCTTTCTTGGGTGACAGCAGATCGAATTCGCAATGTACAGTAACCACAGTTAGCACAATGCTGTTAGCACAACACAGCACAATATACCTGGTACCTCCTGTCATACGTCGAGAAGAGCGAGAAGGCGAAGATACTGAGGAAGCCGATGAGGAGCAGAGACCGGGTCCTGAGGGGAACATCTCACAGTACTCCGTTAACACCGTAACCTCCTGCATACATGGGCTAGTGTTGTTCGAAAAATATTTTGCAGGCTGCCGTACATAATTAGGGAATATCAACAAAAGCCATCCTAACAAGTGTTTTACACTATGATTCTCTAGCGCAGGCACCCATCCTAACGTCCGATTGGACAATCACGCCCACGTATGACCTCCAGAGGGGACGAGGCTACGGTATTAGATTATTTTACGAACAAGCTGGCACAACATGAATGTCGGTGGAATTTCTCCATATCCATAGATATGACGCAGAGTTCATGATTGAATTGAAACCGCTCACACCAGCCAGCCATGATACGCCTGCAAAATGGCGAACCTGATGAGGAAGCTGAGGAGGATGAATATAGCAGGAATGAGCAGGAAGAGGTTGAGCATCGCGAGGTACGGTTGGATGAGGGCCAGTAAGGAGTGGAGAAGCGACGACCGGTCCACGTCCGACTCTTCCAGCTGAACACACTAGTTTCTCTTTCTGACGCTTTTTCGCGGTTATGTTTCACGTTTAGAGCTCTGTAGGCATTGTTCCGGTATTTATGGAAGCGTGAAACATAACCGAGAAAAAGCGTCAAAAAGGAACCCTAGAAAACACTTTCCTTACACGGAAGAGTAAGCAGCTAATTTCCTTGCACGGGGCCCTACCCATGCATAGAAATGGGGCAAATGTGACCAAATACATTTCTGCACCGCCCTATACGGTAACTGCAGCCCTTCCCACTTACGGTTCTACTCCGACATGTAGCACTATTAGTAAACGAAAGGCCAATCAATACCGTAATATTCAAACTACCACTCACCACCGTAACCATGCCCCCGAGTGCGCCCCTCAACCGTTCGTGGGCGGCCCAGTCGTTCTCCTCCTTCGCCTCCAGGAAATGGTTGACCGTCTCCATCTGCGACTCGGTCAGCGAGATCCTG
>LS877757.1:100324-133642 GCA_900490955.1 Micoletzkya japonica | reverse complement strand
ATATCACCATTGACGTTCAACAACACAGCGAGTTCACAGCTTTGAATAATCAAATAGTTTTATCATTAAAGCACCTCTATCGAATGTACAAACGAAGTGGTCGACTTGAAGCCGAACTTTCAACAGAAATCAACAACAAACAATAAGATCCTATAAAAAAATCTGCATAAATCAAAGATCACACTATTCAGACTACAAAACACAGAATGGTCCGATGATCACTTGACGAACCGCAGATACCACATGGCTAGAGTAACCGCGGACAGAGTGTACCTGAATGCACAGCTTACAGTCTGTTGCTGATTGTAGATTAGGATCCTCTTTATGTCTTACAATTAGTGTTCATCATAGATGGGCAGGGTTTGCTGGTAGATTACTGCAGTGGCTCTCCCATACATAACAATCGCGAAATCTTGTCAAAATATTCTTCTGTAGCAATCTGCCAAATACTTGCAAAAGCTTCTGCAGTAAGCTACCCAACCACTGTATCTGCAATCGTGCCCATCTATGGCGGGCATGGCAAATGAGACGAAAACACAGGAACGGCGATTTTGGTGAGTGCATACGTGGGGGAAAAGTATTGGGTAGTAGACTACTGCAGAAGAATACCTTGACCAGATTTTTAGATCGTTATGTGCGGGATAGCGAATGCAGTAATAAACCACCAACAAAACCTGCCCATCTATGCGGGAAAGGGATACTGTAGGAAGGGATACTGTAGGAAGCCTACCAGGTGATGAGGTAGTTGAGGTGCTCGTTTCGCACGTTCACATTCGTCTGTCCCCCGATAGGACCGCCCGGACGGGTCGTCTCTTAATACGCACACTTGATCATACAAACGACAATCTTCTAACCTAACGCGAGCTAATCACGATTTTGTAGACTGAAAAGACTTTTTTTTGAATAACACCGGTTTCTGATCAAAGTATAACCGGTCAGCAGTGGATTTCTATGATACATGAAACATAACTATAAAAGATAAACAATCTACCTATTATCTATCTACCCGTTTCAAGCATGACCCAACCCTCCTACCGTAACCACAAACACAACCTACCGTACACCGCTTCCACGTATATCGGTGCAGTGCCCGCCTGTTTGGCCATTGCCTCAAAGTCCTTGTAGAACCAAACACCCTCGGCTGGCCGATTCTCTCCCACGAATTGCGGTCTCTGAACAATCACATCATTCTGGTAGATTACTGTAGGATTACTGTAGCATAACGAGGGAGCAATCTACTCAAGATATTCTTCAGCATCAACCCAATACCTGCAAGGGTTATGCAGTAAGCTACCCCCCCCACCGCCTTTGCACATCGCTCAAGCACCCGGTGAACCGCAGCACCACGCCGCGCATATTACACACGGCATTCAATATTTATGATGCATCTGATTCCGATTAGAGAAATTTGGAGAACTAAATTTTCTAACAAAGCAAGTGCATTACGCATACGTGGGCAGGGTCTGCCGGTAAAATTTTGCAGTGGCTCACCCAAGCCTCTGCAGTTGTCGCCCCAGCCATGTTCGGCCGTCTCAGCCAGATATGGTTGAGACCTGGCTTGTTGCAGTAGCTCATTCTAACTTATGCAACCAGTCAGTACCCTTATCTAACACTCTTGAGCGAGGAACTGTAGTAAAGCATTAGGCAGTAGTATTAGTAAAAAGGAAATGAGAGCTCAATTTTTTTCTATTGACGAATTGTTTTCATAAGTTACCATAAGGTATAAAGTTCTCGGCTTTTCAAAAAAAATTAATTAGTAATTAAGTTGTTAAATGCGTATTGGAGACCGATATAAAGAGAGTTAAAATAATTTTAATGTTTTAACTCTCTTTGTACAGTACCTACTCTCTCCGAGTACTTCGAAGGTAGGCCTTTCTCGTGCTTTAGAAATAATGATTTTTTTCAGGTTGCTTCAAGTTCGTTATTTTCTTGGTCAATGCATCCCTTTTAGTCTATATAACAGCACTTTACTACTCTTCTTTAACCTACTCACACTTACCCCTGTGTTTTCCCACTCACCTTATTAGTTGTTCTTTATCGTCATATTCCGACAGATAACCGTGAGAATGTGATGTACCGCTATATTTTAATTAATGTTTCTCCATAAAGCTTTTCTCTATCCTTTGGCTTTTTGGTGTGGTGGTTGTGCTTAGTGCTACATTCAGAACAATCTTCCTGAACGGAATTCGAAATGGACGATCGAAATGGGCTTTTTAGACCTTCCCAACAGCTGATCTGCTTTCCTGGGACAGATATCGATCGATGTCTAGCCAACACTAATCACTGAGTGAGGATGATCACAGATACGCAAGTGAATCCTTTGGTTTATCTTGTGTCTAGAGATCGGCAAATGACTCAAAATGACGACCAAGTCATGAAAGTGCATTCCTTGCCTACGTCTCCTCATTCTTCTCCCCTGTCTTGGTCCATTCTTACGCTTTCATGACCAAGTAATCGGTCGTTGTCTATCTAGTAGTACCGTGTATCCCATCTCTCTAATACCTTACCCCCCCACTCTCTCCCTCTCTAGTTCTATCTTCTCTCTCTCTCTTTCACGATTCATCGACGACATGGAATAGAGGAGCGAAGAAAGGAGCGAATAAGGACAACACATGCGTTTTATGTATTCCATATGCAATATTGATTAATTTTTTGTAACCATTGGAAGCATTGAAAGCCCATATAAAGCGAAGAATAACGGCAAGCAATTCTTCATAACTACAGTAACCTGGTTCTGCAGCGCGCAACCCCAACCGACTGTCATATAAGATTCGGTTTTCTGGAGTTATAAGAAGTTTTATGGTGCTTTTTCTGTGTCTGAATTTTTTCTATGTCGTTTACACTCATAAAACACTAAGTTTACAGTTTTTTAACAGTTTTACACCGTTTATCTGGGCTAACAGTAGAGGGGTTCCAAAGGAGGGAGTCTTGATAGATAGGAGAGGTCGGGACTTCAAATACTCACTCAGCCCGCGGTGTCCATGATCTTGAGTATCCTCGCGATCCTGGTTTGGCGCTAGTTCCCCCGTGCGCCAAGTCTTCAGGGGGAACGATTCATCTTCTTGTCCGAGGTTGAAAGGGGGGGGGGTGCGCTTGATTGAGAGAGAATGAAGAGAGCCGACCACCCGCGACGAGGACAGAGAGGAAGAAAAATGAGACCGAGAGGAAGAAAAGAAAAAGAAAACACTAAGAACAGGGCTTTTTATCTTTTTTTGGCATACATGCAATGAAATTGCTGGTGGAGCCGGGACTCGAAAACCACCCAACCAAATGAGCCCATCTTTTGTATTCGCTGCCGGCTTGATTTATTGCTTCGGCATGAGAAAAATCAGATCTCAATTCTTCCCATATCAAGATATAGTATTCACGCGAGTTTGGGTTGCGCGCTGCAGAACCGATTACTGTAGAAGCAGATACCGTACCTTTCTTCGCTCTTGCTTGCTTTATGTTTTGTGAGTGCTGTTTTATTCTGTTTTCTTTTATTTGTTTTTTTCTTTTTTGATTCACTTTGTCGTTACAGGCCATGCTCGATTCCTATCGATCATACAAACTAATGATTAACAACTTGTTAATCATTAATTTCCTGCAATTTTGATTTTTTAAGCCGTTGCTTCTTTGGCAACCTATTTTTTTTAAATTTGCAGTGGGTCTCCCACCCACGGCACCTGCAACCGTGCCCACGTATGGCATTACGTCTCGGAATAAGCGGCGTTTTGAAAACAATCGCCTAAACGCACTCACCGTCTCCGTTCGCCTCACGATGGCCTCGATCGTCACCTCTCCCCTCTCCTCCGCCTTTCTCCTCGCCTCCCGATCGCTCATCCACTGCGGGATCCAGCCACGATTTACCAGGATTACTGTAATAACGTTATTGCAATCTCACAAGGAAATGCATAGATAAGACAAGAAAAAAGAGGAAATAGTGAAAACTTATTAGGAAGGATTATATTTATGAGAGTTTTGACGAGAATTGAAAGCCCTTGCGCTCCTTAGAAAGAAGTTGTTCATGTGATAGTTCAGAGGGGAGGGTTTATAGGAAAGAATGAATCCAGGCCCACGGCAACGCGTGGGATGGACATCAAAGTGATGCGAACTTGAGATAGAAATTCGTTTCTTTCCATAAAGTAATTCATGGGTAAGACTAATAATGAGCATAACTATGGTACGTGGAAAGGCTCACTAACAGGCACACTTGGACACCATCATAACGAATAAGACGCGTACGGAACATTTCCATCCGAGGCATTTATTCCCGAGTTCACGATAGTTCTCATAAAAGAATAATTAGCAATACGCTGCGGGAAGGCGCTTTGCAGATTAGAAAACCGACCGAGATTCGTTCCCGACACTTGAAAGGGCGTAATGACGTGGGCGCCGTGTGAGGAGTTGTCGTTAGACGACAGCAACGACCCGCGACTTTCCTGATAGAGGCACAGCATAAATCACTGACTTGCGGAGCTAACACATTGCATATATTGTCTTGATGATAATATACATCTAACAGTGATTAGCAGTTGATGTGAAGCCTAGCGCAACGCGTAAGGACCGAAAAGGCGCGAACGCTCTATGGTTGAGGAAAACGTTCCGTCAGTTCTCTCATTTCTATTTACGACGAGAGCGGTATGAAGAGAGTGCAGGCAACGTAGGAAAAGGCTTACTGAGGGAACATTCAATAACACTCACATCCTTGACTCCCGGATCGAAGCGACCCCTCGGGGCAATGAGGAACTCCCGGTCGTACAGGTAACGGCCCTTCAACCGCACCCGCCGGTACTCCAGGTCCAGCACCTTCTCGATACTGCAAATACACGACTAGGTATCCCAGCAATATGTTTTGCTTTACGTTATTCTTATTGCGAAAATGAAAAAAATGCGAAAACTACCGTACTCGTCAACGGGAAAGTCGACGGCCGTATCGTGGAGGCGCGATTCGAGGTCCGCGATCAGGCGGAGCTTCCACTGCAGCCGAGCCACCTGCCAACACCCGAGACCGAAGGCAGCGCCGGGGATTATCTGGAGGGAGGAATGATAACGTACACGAACAGTAATCTATTATTGCTGGAATCGGAAAAAGGATCTACCCACCGACCTAAACTAGTATGGTGGTTTAAAAAGAATTTCGAAACGCCATGAAGTGTATGAAAACAGCGTCATGAGGAAGAGTAAAGCATAGTGGAAAGCATGCTAAAAAACACATATTTACCAGCATAGCTATCGAACCGGCGCTCCACTTCTTCCGGTTCTTCTGATATTTGCGCGGACCTCCACGGGCACCGAGCTGAAGAGCTAAGCTTCTCAATAGTTAGATTTCATCTCATAATCACTGGTTGCAAAGAGAAAGTTTAACAAAACGGCTAAAAAAACTATGCACAAAAACTGACCTCGAGTACTTCTCGGCATGTCACACTCGTTGAGAGCGTACAACGAGAGGAGGACGAAGCAGCGATTCGAAGCAAATGCCGCATCGGCACCCCGAAAAGATAAAAAAATTTCGAAATTTTGACGAACAAAGGCATAAATCAGTTTGCGATACTCATCGTAGTGTGGACTTTTGTAAAGCAGAAAACGGCTATTTTACGGATGCGATAGTGTAGTTTGTAGTTTTCTCAAGGATTTCGACTTTTTACCGTATTTTCACTCGCTAGTAATGTATTTTCTTCTTTATTATTTTAAGGTCCGATGGAATTGCCCGACTCCCTCGACCTGTCCAACTTGCTCTCCAAGTTATCTTCGATCAACACGTACTGCGAGGACATTGCCTCTATCAGAGAACAGGTATCGCCTTTTTTCTATTATATTTACAATTAGAGTTGTCTTCCGGATATACTAGCTTAATGTCGCGACGTTTTACCAGTCCGTGTTCCGAAATTGCGAATGTCTCTGAGTCTCTCCAATTTCCATGCACTCTCGCTTCCACTCTCTTAATTTACATGCTAATCTATTCTACGCAGCATAACGTTGTGAGTGTTTTGGGGCATTGTGGCTGTCCCGGTGCTAAATCACCGCGAAGCTACAACGCAGAATGCGAATCTCACAATGATGTGACATGAATTACGTTATGTTTCGGCCTAAGCGGGAATGCGAAAGTTACGATTTTCTAGATCGACAGCATCGAGTTCCTTCCTCTCGCGGCCCTTCCCTGCTCCCTGCCGCATTGGCGTGACAACCTCCTGGGCAAGCTGAGATTGCGACTGAGTGAGGCGATTGAGGAGAGAAACGAGTTAGTCATTTAAATATTGTCCCTTCATTTTCTGGAGTACATACAGGATTACACTTTTGTCCAAAACATCTCCATCCAGATACATTGAGAAGACGTAGGCTAACACATATAACAGATACACGAGAAATTCTTTTATTGAATAAAAATAATTAGAAGTGGTCCAGTACTTTTGCAATCCCGTAACGTCTAAAAATCCAAAACTGTAGCATATTCCAACGCAATACTCCAGCTGCCTCTCCGCACTCCACTCTTCCCTCGACCGGATATCCTCTCTTGATGTCCGGAATCTGAGCTACTCCGCGGACGCCGACCTTCACACCGTACTCGAGTACATGTATACGGTAGGTCATCCCTTGCCTTTACCGTAGTATACCGTACATGGGCACGGTTGTCCGATCGGACGTTAAGATGGGTGCCTGCGCCAGAAAATCATAAAGTAAAAGACTTGTTAGTATTCTTGCTTTTGATTTTCTCTAATTAAGTGAGCGCGCCTGCAGAGATTTGAGGCCAACGCTTGCCCATGTATGTAGTATACTTTGATTTGTATTTCGTCATCTCGTCATATTACCACGGTGCTCTGAATAGTCCGCGTGTTTCCGCGATTCCGGACTGCTAATTCAAAGCTCCGCCCCTTTTCAGACCTCTACTTGGTACCTAACGGTTCCGCTTAGCCTAAGCTATAACCACCTAAAATACAGAAGATACATAACCATACTAAATTTCTAGAAACAAAAGTGCGTTTTTGCTAATAACAAGGGCAGAACGCAATGCTTTACACTCCGAAAATTAGATTCACTGGAAAATGTAGGGATTCGAGCATATTGTTTCAGTCCGTAAACTCGGCCCATGACAACCCGTGTGCCGTCTTCACGACCCACCCCGCCCCCTTCACCGAGGCTCTATCCCGGATACAGGCCGACCAGCACGTCAGACAACTCCTCAAATAGGTGTCAATGATTTCGGTTTTTCCTGTTTTGTTACGTTTTCCCACCTCACAGGCATCATAAACCTACGTTACGAACTAGCTTTATTGTGTACTATTCGCATACGATCCTCTGTTCTCGCAATAACCGTAGTAAACTGAAAGAAGAATGCCAAACGGGGTTCGAAATCGAACAAAGAACCCCGTGTACTCAAATCACAAGCAATTAACCGTTTGCTGAAAATTTCAATACTCAGAATCAACGATTTGTAGTCCAGGTGGATTATGCTAAAAAAAATAAGTATAACGAATATAACGAATTTCCATGACTAGATTAGTGAATCACAAACTTGAGTGGATAGAAAAAGTTTTTAAAAAAGGTACAGTACACTACATACCGGCTAGAGCATTCCTTGGAATGAATCGATAATCCTCATACTATGATGAAATTCTCAAAAAATATACCGTATCCCCTGAGCATGAATAATTTCGTTGTAGTCTTGCTTTCATCTCAGATTCAGCTTGGAGCAAAAACATAAACAGGTAAAGCGAAATAACCATTCTGCCCTAGGCGCTCTGCTCTATTCGAGGAGGACGTACCCGTAAGCTCCGCCCCCCTTTGCGCGATCGGTGCGCGACTTTTCTTTTGCTATTCGGGTATGCTGTCGGGCACATGCCAGGCCGGATCGTAGGTCTTAATGACGGCTCGGTCGGGGGCAAGGAAAACCCGGCGTCCGTTGATGAACACAGAGACGACTCCTTTGTACGCGGTACGAGGGACTCCCGCCTGGAAAGAGCAGAGAGGGCTACGGTAGGCATCATGTCATCATGCCTAGCTTCCTTGACTAGCACGATCATTCAATATGGCTAACCACGTACTACTGATTTCAAAACTGCATAAACTGTTAGGTAAAGGCTACTGCAAAATCATTTACCGTAGCCTACAGTCAGGTTTATTGAAAGCAAGATCTATCAGTCAACCGTGGCAGACTTACGTTTCTCTCGTGTCTATTTGAAAGGTTTTGAGAACAGCAAAGGATATAATGCACCGGCCGGGTTTCGAACCCGGTCCTGAATTCTTGCCGGGAGATGCGTCTACTTTATTCAGCAAGATCTCCGTGATTGCCCCACGAGGCGAATAATAATAATAATAATAATAATAATAATAATAATAATAATAATAATAATAATAATAATAATAATAACCGTATCTCCGTTACCTTGAAGTCGTGCATCGCATGCAGCGCGTCAGCCTTCCGTATGTAGTCCAGGTTCGCGTTGTACTCGATGCGAATCGGCTGGGAGTTCGGCTCGCCTGCAAAGGCAGTAGTCATACACGGGCAAGCTCCTTCCCCGCAATATTTTGAGAAACGGGCCTACCAGTGTACGAAATCAAGCCTACCCATTGAACTTTTGTAGGAAATATAGGCCTACCAAAGTAAAATTCCGAAGAAATTTGGGCCTACCACCCATACTTCGGGTGGGTGCCCGCCCACGTATGAAGGCAGTACTCCATCAAGGGGCACATCTAGTAGCTACGATTAAGGCAACTCTATGAAATCGTGCGTACAATGACCAAAGCCCTTGCAACTTTGTCAAAATACTGCCAGGACGGCGCATTTGCTTTCCAATCCTACTACTCTACGATCGTAATTGCCAGGGTTCGCGTTTTGACTCCTTCTTTTCTATAACATCTTTCACGCTGCAATGAAAAAAAAACCCGAGATACGCTACACCGCAGGAAGACGGCCGGTAGGCCCGAAAAAAATTTCTTTTGGAATGCTTATGGAAAAGTAGAAAACCGGTGTTACATGACTGGCAACCCCGTTTTTTTGGGATGGTACCCCCCCTTTTTAAAATGTTGGGGGGGGGGGGGGGTTACCTGCCCACGTATGCCTTTGCTCACCGGGTGCGATGAGTTCCCGCTGCGCTTCTCCGATCGTCATGAGCGCACTCTCGTCGTACACTAACCGGATGAACTCGTCGTCGTACTTCTCCTGAATATCTTCATTTATTAGCCTACGAACAGCCTAATACAGTAGTAACCTACAGAATCTCGAAAATGATGACGAAATCGTAAAAGCACCAACTTTGGTCAAGTACCGCAGGTCCACCCGGCTAAAGTTGACGGGCCGTCGATTGAGCTCCACCTTGATCAGGTGTTTTTCGAAGAAGAGACCCCTCAAAATGCAGTATTCATTTATTCATTCAAATACGTGGTGATATTAAAACTACCGTACTTAGTTAGAGCTGGCACGGTTAAAAGAATAGCATAATACATTTCTCCGTTCATCTGTAACACTCATACAGTACTCCTATCTCCATTCACCATCCGTCGCTACCGTATACCTGCTGGCTCCGGTCCTTCCCTGCATGGTCATGGCGGTCCGGCTAATCTCCGGCCGTATGCAGGCCCGGCCCTTCCTCCGGTCCGGATCCCGCATCCAGTCGTCCCAGAAGCCTGAGGGAAGATTGCTTATTATATAGTGGAATAAAGAGATAAGTCAGTAGATCATTCCGAATATCCGGCGAGAGAGTGCGGGAAAAAATGAGAGAATTAAACTCCTTTTGGAACGAAGGCAAATGATGGACTGGTTTATTCCGCTATACTTTTTACAAAGTTTTTTATGAAAGCAAATTGTCCGTAGGTCAACCATTATGAGGCAAGCCTGAAACATACCCCAAACCCCGAAAGATCGACTTTACAACTTTCTTGCACCATAGCATTATGCGAATATGCTGACTGAGAGCAATAGTTATTATTGTTGTTATTTATTAGTATTATTCTTACCGGTGGGCCAAATCGGACCGATCTCCCTCCACAGGTCTGACGCCATCATCCATCCAAGCCCCGCGAAGAAGTCCGATCGATACAGGCGACCCGGGTCCGAGTCGTCGATCAGCTGCATTCACGGCACATTATTTATTTATTATTCATTTATTATTTCCTGAATACGTTCTGGGTCAAGGTAATCTATACAGCCGAAGCAACAGTTGAAAACAGAGTCAACCTGACAATGAGCGGATCGCGGTGTCGATCTTGTTGTGGTGGGCCATCTAGTGACAGTGACAATGACAACGATGATGACATACCTCCGGCTTGCCGTTGTCATTCCATGCGGTAACACACCACAGCGAGCGGTCGGTCGCGAGGAGTTTGCGGGTAGCCCCGAAGTACTCGAAGAAGTCATCCGAGACGTCCAGATCGTCTGATTGCGAACATTATTGATGAAAAAGTTCCGTCGGTAAACGCTCATTCCTACTTTGTCCGCACTCTCTTCACCGCTTCGCTCTCTCGTCATAAATATAAATGAGACGACTAACGGAACATTTTCCTCAACCATATTATGAGGGGGAGGGGGGGGGGGCTATAGAGCATTCCATTCTGGCCTTTTTATTGGTTATGCTTCACGACCAACTCATAATAAGTCCATGGCTTGTTATCTGGTACGTGATGATGTAAGATTGCAGACTGACGCAATAATACCTTCGGTAATGATGACCGATGTATATCCCAGAGTATTGAACACGTGGTCGAGACCCAGTTTGTAGTGGCGGGCGATCCTTCAAAGGGAACCAATCAACAATGATCGTAGAGAATAGCAATATCCGTAATTCGTACACGTAAGGCCATGAACAGGTTTACATCATTTTTAGTGCTTACAAGTCACGGAATAACAGTTGTATTAAATAACGGAATAACATTCAATAACCCATTAATATCCCGAAAATGGTAGTAATTGAGTATAGTATGCGAAGCGTATCCGAACCTGGTCAGACATGACCAGGAGACAAACCGTCGCATTTCTAATAGAGTTCTGCAATCGAGTCCTTTTGATGCGTATGTTTCATGCATCATTCATAACCGCGACACGTCTCGTGACCAAAAAGAATGAAACATATTGGCTAAAAGGACTCGATTGCAGATCTCTAATTTCTGACCTGTAGTAGGTCGCGTAGCGCAGATGAGCCGGTGGAATGTTCATCTGGACCTTCGCCCCCGATACGTGCTGAAAGCATACGGTAGTCCGATTAGACAACCATACACGGGCAACCTCCTTCCCTGCAATATTTTAAGAAACGGGCCTACCAGTGTACGAAATCAAGCCTACCAATTGAAATTTTGTAGGAAATATAGGCCTACCAAAGTAAAATTCCGAACAAATATGAGCCTACCACCCATGCTTCGGGTCGGTGCCCACGTATGTAGACAACGTTTACGCTTTGATTACAAAGCACACAAAGGAACGTTATTGCACAGTGTGCACAGCACGGTTAACGGAAAAGTACTGGGCTTCGGCCCTTACACGCTACAGTAATCCATCCTCTTCAGAACTATCCCCCACCCACATCACTGCTCCCCAATTTTATCCTGCCTAATCATCTCGATTTTAGGCATGCACAGTTCAATAGCAAACCACATCCTGCATCCCCACTGGGCAGCCTTATCCCGGGTCCAATGGCTTAATGGATTAGCAGTACGCTACCAAGCGCGCATACCTTGATGTACGTGACATTCCGTGCGAATTGCTGGACGACCGCGCGCACCTCTTCGCTGTCGCAATCCTGGCTGACGACGATGGGGAAGCGCTCGGCCGACGGACGCTTTCTGAACCAGATTGCAGTATTACGCTCATCTTACAGAAGGTATTCAAAAACCATTAGTGAAGCATCATGAAACTTTGATTGTGAGCTGCCACTTCCACATGTTTCGGCAGCCCTATAAAACGGCTAATGTTATAACTCTCAAGCAATGTCATGACGTAAAGCGAGATAAAAGTTCCACCAATAAACCCATATGTTTCCACCTTTTTTTCTTCACACAGGTTGGCTAACTCGTCGTAAAATAAATATGACGGAAACTGACGGAACATTTTCGTGAAGAAAATGTGAAACCAACCCCCCCCCACGCCGAAAAGGTCATTTCATTACCCTAATAACTGTTGATGGAAAGTCGAATTAATGAATGCTACATAGTATTACGTAAGTAGCGATGGTTTTCTCAAGCTTCCAGTTTTACGTTTCTTATATCTAGACTAGCAGATAAACAAATTAAAAAAACTAATAACCTGATGAGGTGTTCCAAGTGTGTTGTGATAGCTCCGGCCCGATTGCACACAAAGACGAGGATGGGAATCGGGGCGGGCCACGGACCGGTCAGAGGGAGGACCTGTGGTATGGAGGCATATGGTATTACAGGTATACGGTATTGCATGTCATCGGGAGGTATACGGTATTACATGTCATCCAAGGCTTCGGAAATACAGTTTAGAAACTATTTCAAGTTCGTCGTGGATAAATATGTATGTATGTATGTATGTATTATTAAAGGAAAGTGAACGTTGAGAGAGTTGCACAGTTCTTTCCGCTAACCACCGTAAAACTTCAGCCGGAGCCGGAGATTAGCCTAAGCTGGCATTTTGCCAAAAGAGTTTCACTGCATTTAGCGAAATGCGCTGCAAAGATTTCCCAACGTTCGTTTTCCTCCAATAATGGAGCAGATTCCAGCGAGCGTAGGCGGTCCGCAGTGAAAAGCGCGAGACTTCCCAAAAACTGTCCAGCCTTCAAACGGACAATACCCTCCCTCGATTACATCGCATTCAACTACAGGAAAAAGAGCGCATATTGATGGCTTATGTGCAGGTGTTTTACGAGCATTATGAGAAATGTAGCTGGATGGGGCGATATCGTAATATGAGCAATACCGTACCTTATTCGTCAAATCGTTCTGAAGCCGTTCATTTGCCTCCTCAGCTGCTTCGAACTCTGAGCGAAGAGCTCTAAAAACCTTTTTTTTAGTAATTTAATAAGACGCTTTACTTGCTGTATACGGATAAACCCCACCGAGTCATACAGGCAACAACCTTCCCTACAAGATGTAAGTACTTCCTACGCGGAGAGATTATGAGGCAGATAAGGCCTGAGTACACTACCGTATTGGTAAAGACAACAAAGATTAGGGCGCACTAAGGGCCTTAAGACTAAGGTCTAGGCTACTGCATTACTGTTTGCCTTTGCATTCAACCGTGCAACCTCTGTTTCCTACAGTAATGAGCACCGACAACGTTCAGATCAAACCTTAGCGCAGCCTGCTCTTCTCGTACCAACAAGCTCATCTTCTCAACCTTCTTCGTGAGCTCATCAACTGCCCCCGGGATTAGGTTGTTGTCCTGAATAAACTTTTTTTTTAAAAATAATAATGTAGTATGCAAATTCAGACTTTTCATTAAGCAAGAATATTTTTGAATATTATTGTAGTATGCAAATTCATACCTTTTCGTTAAGTTCTTCCTCATACATAGCGTGCCTGATCTTATGCGATTTTACACCAGCACCGCTCTGTCTGTCTCTGCGCCTCTCGCATTACCGTACTCTCTCGTCCGTCTCTAGCCCTATCGTGTGGAACGTTGTATGCAGAGAGTTCACGCTACACTGCCCCCCACCTCATTGTCTCATTTGCCCCCATTCTATGCCCTGGGGCACCTAACCCCTGCCTCAGGGCAGCTAAGCATACACAACGTTCTGCTAGGATAGAGGAGTATGAAAATTAGGAGAGTGGTCTAGAGTGGAAGTGAGGATGCATGGGAATTCGAGAGACGCAGAGACAACCGTAATTGGGGTCAAGGGATAAATACTCGTATTTGAAATTTATTTTGCGGTAGGGATAATTTTCTAGTGGCGGTAGGGTGGGCGTGTAAATCGAGAATTTAGAACAGCGGTGGGGGTATTTTTTCAGTGCGGTACAGGTCATTTTATAGTAAAAGACGGTTTGCGGGCGGGAGGGTTCTCATGCGAAAAATATAATCAAATAGTATTTTTCCCCTGATTGGGGTAATTCGGATAGGCGAAACGTCGTGCGACACAGCTTTACCAACTACATTTTGTGATGTTATGATAAACTACGAAGCTTGAATTGATACAAACGACCACGTTTATTGATAATTCTGCAAACAAATTGCATCCTGCCCCCTTCGGTCTCTTACACAAGAACGAGAGGGCTACGAAAGGCTATACCTCTCCTTTTGCCCTAGGATCGAGTTACAGACTCGAGGCTCATCGAATTTACCCCCTCTTACCGACTCTTTGTAAGTAAGTAAATAAACCGGAAATGCACAAAAATGCAAACGCAAATACAGCAAACGCAGGTGGATAGCTCTAATCTTATACCTTTCAGTTTGCATAACTCATAGTGGGTAGTACAGCCTACCGAACGAGCACGTAAAGAGAATATAAGTTGTTTTATTATGCATGGTTTATTAGAAAAAGCTAAACTGGCAGAAGAATCCGTGCACATGCATCATACAATGGGCGCGATTGTCCGATCGGACGTTAGGATGGGTGCCTGCATCTGGGAACCCTAGTGTAAACCGCGTGTTAGGATGGCTGCGTCAGCTTTTCCCTAATTATGTAAGTAAGCCTGCAAAAATCTTAGGACCACAGTAGCCCCCGTATGAAATGCATGCGTACAAACCTGCGAATCGGGAGCGTGAACGTACGATAGGACTATGTATATCCAGAAGAAGCAGCAACCACCGAGCAGGAGGGCTACTACCAATCGACGCGGCACCATAATAACCCCTCCGGCATCACGCTCGACCCTCGTCCATCTGCGATAAATAACTCTGATGCGCCAAAAACAGTCACAACTATCATTCAATCGTCAAACCTCTGATCAAAGGCTATGACAAGCATTTATTCGCAGCAAGTTTGACTATGTCGCAAACGAGTTAAAAGGAAAACAAGAAAAATTTGCCGAGAAATGAGGGAAGGGCGGGAACGAGAGTGAAAGGGAGAAAGGTGATAGTTGTATTTCGAAGGACACGTGGACTAGAGAAACGGAGGGTGAAAGTGGAACCAAACGCCGGCGTTTTTGCAACACTAACAATGAGACGGGACTATTAAACTCAAAAAATAAGTAAAAACCAAACAAGCCCTAGGCGAAAACGAAAGAAAATGAAAGAGCCAAAGTAGCGCTTGGCAACACAAGCTGCGTGTGCCATGCACGCTACCGTACCCGCGTTTCTGTGATTTGCCATTCCTCGACCTCTTAGACGATAAGCTCCTCAATTCTTGCGTTTCTTCCATGGATTCGAGGGATTAGGTTGATAAGGGTGGTAAAGGTGTATTGGCATTGCCCACGATCCTATATACCGAGTGTGGGGTATGTAAAACATGCACCCAGGGAACTGGTATATTCGTGTGTTTTTGCAGATGATTGATTTAATTTGATTACACACCGGTGCGCAAATGCTTCTGCCTCTTGTTATCATCTTATTGATTCTTTGCAGGCTTGGGGAGTCTATGTCAATTGAGGAAGAAGAGGGTCTAAGCCAGTTCAACAAGAGGTACATACTTAATGTTACGACATCATAATTAATTTTGCCATTAGCAATCTGAGTATTACTATGATCCTAGCTAGGGCACTTAATCCATCATTCGAACATCATAAGGAAGAATTTGCCAGCGAGAAGATTGAAGTGCAATGGAGCGAAACTAATTGAATATGCCAAGAATTGAGAATGTAATAAAGATTGGAATTGTCCCCTTTCAAGGTTTGACAGCGACTCGGATCGGGTGGGCATCGAGTCAGTCGAGGGCCTTCACGCGACCCCCTCCATCAACCAGAAGCGACTGCGCGTCTTCAACCTCACCGGAATCCGCGTCGACCTCTTCTGGATCAACTACGAGGTACTTGCCGTCCAAATCGTGCTTTGGTAGGCGCATATTTCCTAGAAATTTTCATTTGGTAGGCTTTATAATTTACGATTTCGCACGTTACTAATGAGCGAGGCACGTATCTCTACCCTCCCTTTCTCAGGCTGCCATACTATCGCTTCCTTGGCTCTAATTCTTCGTGCATCTCTTTATCTCACTTCACTTTCGGTTGCTAGGCACCTCACATTATCAGAGACGATGGGTGTGTATTAATTAACTACTAACTTTTAAGTGGCTAATAATTGGCAGTTAATGATGAATGCTTCGGTAAAGGGTCGATCGATTCGGTACGCTCGTCTGGATCGAAGGCAGTACATCGACATCACTACGTACGACGGACACCCGTGGGTGGCCAGAGAAGTCGCGGCGGGAGGTGAGGAGGGTTACGGTAGCTGGGTGATCAGATTACGGTATTGTTAGGGTACTTCGGGGACGATTAAGTTAGAATTTTTTTGGGGGTGGTCAGGTCTTTCGGTTGAGTATATTTCACCATCTTCATTTCTGCCGTTTCCTAATGTTTTCTAGCTGAAGAAAGCTGTGCAGCGCGTTTTCTAACCTTTAAATCCCTTGGGAAGCTGCTAAATGGCTGATGTTAACAAGACAAACGACACAACTAATTCGAAATTTCAATAATAGTAGAGTAACAAACAACTTTCCCTTTTTCATTGTGTAAAAATTTACGCATATTTGTACTATTATAATTGTTCTCTCCCCTTGCAGAACTGTGCTCGTTCCAATACCAGCAGCCCTCAGCCCGCCCTCACAACATCTTCGTGGGAATCACGGTCGACCCGTCCGCTCACAACAACAATATCATCGCCCGTATAGCGGTTCTCATCGTAAAACCAGGTTATCGGGCAGATTTAGTACGGTATACGGACGAGGAAACTGTTTTGCAGCAGTCGCCACATTCCTATTTTCGACGAGATAGCGGATGGTATGAAGAGAGTTCCGGCAAACTTCCTTTCCTAACTCCCTATTGCCTAGCTTTTTAAGAAATGATTTCTACTAGTTTTGACGCAGCGTCCAGATAGGGATTCCGTGGATTGCGGAAATTACCATTAGAGCATACGATTCGCGTTGTCGACGTGATTATGTTTCAGGCTGTATATATAAAGTGGCAGGCCCATCGCTCATATACGTTTGGGTGAAACGTATTCATCAAAAAGACGCGAGTCGTATGCTCTACTTAGCAGCCAAGCCGTACGTGGGCGGCCTTCTCGACCATATTTTGAGAAACGGGCCTACCATTGTACAAAATCGTGAATTTTCGAGCCTACCAATTGACAGTTCCTGTCAAAATCGGGCCGCCTACCATAGTAAAATTCCACGAATATTTAGGCCTACCACCCATACTGTGGGTCGGTGCCCACGTATGAGCCAAGCGTATGCGTTCAGTGCGCGCGCTTCAGTCGCTGTGCACGTCGGCCTTGGCTCGGCAGATCAACTACAGCAGGGACGTCGTCAGCAGCCTGCCCATCCCCCAGGAGCTTAAGGTATTCAGGGAGCAGAACGGGGGGGGGCACGTTTGGCAAGGTGTGGAAAGCAGACAGTACAATTGTATGCAAAGCGCAACCGCTTGCTGGGCAGGCCCAAATATGTTTTGGAACTTATCTTTGGCAGCCGGATTTTGATGGCAATTTTCAATTGGTAGGCTTGTTGGTTCATGATTGTACTCAATGGACATGGGCACAAACCCGACGGTCGGGTGGTAGGCCCCTAACTGTGTCAAAACGATGACTTGGTAGGCCCCCGCATTGTACAAAAAACGCTTATTGGTAGGCTGGCCACGACGTAAAGCTATGCTTTGGTGGGCTCCAGTCGAAAAAAAAATTTGTCGATAGCACTACCCATGTATGTCGCTTTTCAAAGTATGATTGGGGAACGTTGCCCACGTATGGATGGTTCAGAACGACCTGCTGTCCGTCATCGACCACCGACAGCGCTTCTACCTGCACTACTCACAGAGACCGCCCATCGTTTGAGGCTAGCCATACTTTGATTCATGTATTTCGCCATCTCTGCAGAAGTGGTTATATTGAACTTAGAAAAAAGAACGATTCTGTAGTGGAAAAGCTCACACTTCAGTTCCTAATGTGTCTAAATCTCTGACAATAAGCTTCCTGCATACTCTTATCCGGACATGCGATCGAGCTACCGCATCTCTTCCAGACATGGTCAAGGACAAGAGGGCTGCGGGTACGGTAGACGAGGCGGTGTCCAATGCGCTGAGAGGTGAGTCGGGTTACGGTAATCATGGGCTAGAGAGGTCCTGACATTTTTTTGCGGGCTCCCTTACATAATTAGAGAAATTCAAATATGCCATAGGGATGGCAGAACGGGTGTGAACGTGCAAAAATAGGGCACCGTTCAGGCGAAATAGTGAAGACGAGTGAAGAGAGTCAGGTTGATTATGCATTTTTTGCACGTTCACACCCATTTTGCCATCCCTAACGTGCCATGCTTACGTTTTTTTTTCTTGTAATGGACAACAGGGGGAAATGTCATTGTGTTTTAGTATCTTCCGCGGTATTTATGATTCACCCGAAACGACGTGTAATAGCCTCGAAGGCTTGTTCAATTGATCCCTGCGACATTCTGCTTCCTTTGATGTCACAAAAACTTTTGTCCTTGTCTAGTTCCTAGCTATGATATAACTCTTTTGTTTACGATTTTCGATAGCCAGTTTTCGATAAGCAAGCTTCAAAGATGACTGCAGTTCCTACCTAGTCGGGTTAATTTTTCTCCTCTTCTTTCGTCGGCGCTCTCTCGGGGTGTGCGGGGATGTAAATGGTACACTTTCCCAACGAGCTGACCATACTCCACAGGGCCCCCCTCCTCGGTCGAGTCCTCCCTTGCCTCCATTCGCACTACGGCCGACGAGTCGATCGGCGCTGTGCTGAATGCGGTGGGACAAGAGGCTCTGCAGCTGCCGCACCTCGTTAATGAAGGACTCAAGAAGTGAGCGGGGGGGAATCGAAGTTAGACTTGGGCTTTTGCCCAAGAGTAAATGTAGAGCATGTTGCGAGCTTTTAGTATTAAGATTTGTTTGGTAAAGCTCAATAATTATTCGAAGCCATGAAAAATTAAGGTTCATCACTACCCACGTAGCCCTGCTGGGCGTCGAGGGTGCGGTGAGGATTGTGGAGGAGGTCGAGAGGAAGATTGGAGGAGGAGAAGGGGGAGCAGAGCCTGCCAGTAAGGAGCACACCAGGTTCGAGAGGCTTTTTGTGATAATTCGGGACATAGATGGGCACGGTTGCAGGTACCGTGGTTGGATAGCTTACTGCAGAACTTTTTCTAATATTGGTTAGCCCACTGCAAAATAATATAGTAGCTAAACAGCGCAATCTCTGTGTATGGGAGGGCCACTGCAGTAAGCTGCCGGTGGATGTTACCCACGTATGATTCGGGAAGAATTGCGTTATCAATAATGATATATTTTAGACGGCTTAAGCAGTACCTGTGAAACATATGTCTGTAATACTTGCTTATAATCCGTAAGTTGGCGGCTCAATTCAGACTGTACGCACACCTTCTCGCTCACATTCTCTCGGGAGGGGCCAATTTGTTGGGATACGAGAAGCTTCGAATTACGGTGAAGGTGAGCGTGGTTGTATGACTTTTGTTTCACAAAGCCTTGATTATCGGCACAGCGTGACGTCAGTTGGAATTGCGTCCAGACTGTCCCTGAATCTCTCCAATTTCTATGATCCCTCACCTCCACTCTCTCATTTAACATACATACTTGAGCTGTACAACAGTAAAAAAATTGTTGTTGCCCTTGCGCCTTCAGAGCAGAATGAAGACCCGGCGCGCAACCGTTTCATGATCGTAATAAAATAAGCGAAATTCGTTTATTTTACTTTGTCTTCCATACTTCGGGAAATCACTATAAAGTTTATTGTGAGCAGCAAAATGATCGTGAGCAATTAAGTGGAAAAAATGTGTAATATTGCAGTCAGTACTCGCGAGACTAATCGAGACCCTGTGGGAACGGAAGGTGCGAGGTTCGTGCCTTTTTTCTCAGTCGGCGCAAGCCGCACTCATCGGGAATCGCTGCATTTTAGAGCCAACGCGAACCGTCAGTAGATCATTCCAAAACCAAGCGAAATAGTATGAAAAAAATGAGAACAAACTCAGACGCTCTTGGTCCCAAAAAATGTCCGAGCTGATGTAGTCTACGGTAGCGTGTAGCGTAAATCAAGCTGACCTTGTTAGGATTTGAAAACCAAGAGCCATTTGCGTAATTATTGTCTGCGTTTTCTCAAACGTCCGATTTGGGTATTTCTCTATGTCTCGGTATGAGCTGGAGCCGTACATTTTTACACTATGCATTTGTGGTGCTGCCGACCATCCTATCGTCCGATCGGACAGTATATGAAAAGAGCACAATGTTCTGACAGCAGTGTAAATGTTAAGCGAACGAGATGCCGAAAAGTAACGCTGATTTCGATAGGAACTCTCGCACAGAAATCATTTATTCGAAACATTCTGGCTCGTTCGCTTAACATTCAGAACATTGTGAGAGTCAACACCTCGCAGACGGCGCGTGTTCCCTCGCCCGAGTTCTCGTCTACGTTCTGCTTGCTGAGCGACAGTATGTGGATGGGAAGCGGATGAAGGGAGAGAAGGTGGAGGGGGAAGGAGACCACCCAGGAAGGGAAGAGACGAGTCTAGTCTGGTGGAATCGGGTCCTGCTGGCGGACAAGGAGGTGAGCTTCTAGGAAATACGAGCCTACCAAGGCAAGCAAGAAATTTGGGCCTACTACACCCATACTTGGGGTCGGTGCCTACGTGTGGAATATATATTTACGGGTGCTCTTAGATTGTTTTGTCAAGGGGACTATGAAAGTAGCGATCCGAACTTTGGGTGATAGGTTCATTAGTAAAGGGAGCCTTAACCTAAGAGCCCTTAAGCTATAATAGACCTTACCAACGTAATAGTCGCATTAAGGATCTCCGCAGCCACATGTTCCTCTCTCTACTGGCAACTCTGCTGCTGGAGAGGGGAGAGAAGGCGAGGGAGGTTACGGTAAAGGAGGAGAAGAAGGAGAAAAAGGTGGGTTACGGTATCGGATGCTGCATTCCTGTGATTTGTTAACCGGAATAAGCCAAAGCAATTAATAATTGTTTCATA
Source organism: Micoletzkya japonica (assembly GCA_900490955.1). Taxonomy (NCBI): domain Eukaryota; kingdom Metazoa; phylum Nematoda; class Chromadorea; order Rhabditida; family Diplogasteridae; genus Micoletzkya; species Micoletzkya japonica. The sequence goes on along the minus strand of LS877757.1, from coordinate 112,645 downwards.
TCTGTTCTATATAAAAGAGTTGTGGTTGAAGAAAAGAAATTGCTCTCTGCATTTTCCAGTGCATTATGTATTAGCGCTGAAACATAGGAGGCTAGTGCGTTGTTCTGGGAATTTCGACGTTCAATGTAATAGGCGCTGCGCTTGTGCAGTGTCTCAATCTTGCAGATATTTTCTGAAACCTCCCCGATATTTCGTTTCAGTCGCGGAAGCGGTCGCACGAGGTTGGTAGGCGCAATGGGACCGAGACGATCGGAATGGTCGACTTTGTGAGTAGAGAGTCTTTTTTTTGCCCAAATATACTAATATGCCAAATAGGCAAATAGACCAAATATATACAAATATAGTATGCTTCGCTCATTTAGGGTCATGAATGCATATATGCATAAAAAAGACGCGGATGGAATGCTCTATTCGTTAGTATTATGTGACTATTATTCGCGAAAAAGCTCCGTCAGTAACCCCACTCCTACTTTGTCCGGACTTGATTAATCATGCTTTTATCCACTTCAGTCGTCCCTCCAGAAGCTTGAGCGACAGGACGTCACGGGCGATGAGGGAATGCTGAGTATCAGGATGATGGTGAGGGGGGAGGGGGTACTGTAGAAATTAGCGGAATACTGTATCGTTTGACGCTAAATTTACTTGTAATCCTCCAATCTGGCCGAAGTGAAGCCGAATCAGATCTTTCTTCATGGTTATTTGTCATGTATTTCATAAGTGCGCAATAGTCTCCGGATATGCTAGCCATAAAAGATAGAGATCAAAGAAGATCCGATGATATTCCATTGTCAGATGGCCGACACGATCCTCATTCACCTTTCCTCGCTCGCGGCGGCCACCTCGGACTTTTCCTACTCTACTCTCGTGGGATTCGCCCTGAGGGCATATCTAGACAGGGGAGAGGTATACAAACAACAGTACACAAAGATCGAGCGTTTTAGTCAATCTGTGTTATCCTGCAGCAGGAGGCTACCCAATACTTGGCAATAATTGTGCAGTAAGCTACCCAAAAACCACGGCACCAGTACTTACTGTAAAGGTTACTGTAAAACCTCTGCAAGTATTGGATATACTGCTACAAAAGAATATCTTGACGAGATTGCTCTATCGTTATGCTACAGTAATCCTACCGCTATGGTTGCAGCTGTGCTCGTTCGTGTCGCGCCTCCTATCGACCGCCGATCTTCCACTCAGGACCTGGGAGCACGTTGTGGAGTACGGTATCACCGCGTGCATTTGCACTCTGGGTTAGCTTTAACTATTACTATGATTATTATTATTATTATTATTATTATCATTATTATTATTATTATTGAAGAGGAGATATAATGGCTATTGCAAGATCCGAATTGCGCTTTATTTATTCCCACCTTGAAACCTATGCTCGTCCGATTGGGATCGCTTTGTTCAAACTTTCATTCCGTTAGGGAATAGCACTCTACGCCGGTTAGTGGTATGCATGAAACGATAAAAAAGAGCTCTCATGTCGAACTCAAAGTTTAGAGTCTAAACTAGCGCATTCCATTCTTTCCTTTTTGATGTATATGATTCATATATCATTCATGACCGCGACGCGTCTCGTCACCAAAAGCAGCGAAACACATTAGTCAAGCGGACCCGAATGCAATGCTCTAGTCTAGGGTACTCTTTTTGACGTTTTTTTCACGGTTATTTCAAAGGTTTTTGAGAGAACAGCAAAGGATATAATGCACCGGCCGGGATTCGAACCCGTGCCTACACTCTTGCCGGGGTTACGTTTCACTTTTCGACGTCTGTAAGCATGCTCTGGTATGCATGGAAGCGTGAAACATAACCGAGAAAAAATAGCTTCAGAAAGAGGAACCGTACTCTATATTAACCTTGCAGACGAGTGCTCAGAGAGGGAAGCGGGCGCGCCTTGGAGGGCGGTGGTGAAGAGGCTGAGTGTACGGTGGGATGAGCAGGATGGGGGGAAGAGGAGGAGGGAGAGGTAAGGGGGGGGGTTGATTGTAGTGCCTTTCAATCAGGTATTTCTCTTGATTACCTGTATTACATAAATCCACCAATGTAAGGCTATACTGACCCATGTGAACGATAGGATTGTTAGTAAGTAACTAACAAATATTGTTAGTATATTACTAAAACTAGAATTATTAGGAATTGCTTTGCTGCAGTTCGGTGGAGGCCCAGGACGAGGAGGAGGGAACGGAGCAGCAGCAGTTTGACTGGATCTCGGAGGGGGCGGTTGATGTGGAGACGCTCGTATCGAGGACAATGCGACGATACTCTACTGTGGGAATGCGGGCGGAGAAGCACGATGGTGAGCATGTCTAGGGCTAGTTATTGCACAATAAATGTTGCGGCAAAAGACTTATTTTGCTAAATCTCATAGTGTAAAAGTAGACGGTTCCATAGGAGAACTGCTCTACTTGAAATTATTTTCGCGGTAGGGGTCATTTCCCAGATGTGGTTGGGTAGCCGCGTAAAACGAGAGTTTAGTAGAGCGGTGGGGGTCATTTCATACTGAGGTACGGGTAATTTCATAGTAGACGGTGACCTGCGGGCGGGACGGGTCCTACCCCGTAAATGACAATCAATTACTGTATTTTTGCCCTGTCGAGTACGTAGAAGAAGATTGTGGGGGGGTGAGGTGCAGAGAGGCGCAGAGCATTCGCAGTGGGACGTAAATCGTACCGGCTAAGTGTCGTGCTACCGTACCCGCGAGTAAATCCTCCCCTCTTTCAGCCGACTGCCCGTGTGGCTCTCGTGTCTCTTCCGTCCTCCGCGCCCTCTCCTCCGTCCCTCTTTCGTCGCTGTACAACGATGCACTGAGGATACTCGAGGTACGCGGTTTTCTGGTAACTAGAACCTTTTTCATGTTTTATATATTGATTATGCTATGACGACACTGTGTGAAAAGTAACGTAGTATTAGAGCTGTGTCCTACCGTACCCTAATCTCTAGAGATCTGCAATCGAATCCTGTCGTTCAATGTGTTTCATTGGCTTTTGATGACGAGATGCGTGCGGTTGTGAAAAAAGATGCGCGAAGCATAAGCATCAAAAGGAGTTCGATTACAGATCTCTACTAATCTCCCTCTCTTCTCCCCACCCCAACCCCTTCTCTCAGGCCTCCCTCGTCCTCCTCCTCTCCTCCTTCGCTCCCTCCGATACCCGGCCGATCGTGGCGGCCGCCCCTCTACTGACGGAGCTGATCGAGATTGTCGATGGGTGAGACTGGCTAGAGTGTAGTTGATCTTTGATCTTTTTAAGGAATAGAATCATGTTCACCAACGTGCCTTGTAGCAGTTGTTATGCTCCATCATTGTTCCAACTTTTCCGCGGAGTCGATCTTTTTTTACGATCATTTCTCTCTCCTGGGGGACGTTGCCCATATAGACACATAGATCGAATAGTACGTCGGAACCGACTTTATCAAGGCACCTTTGACCGCGAAAATTCTTAAGATTCAAGGCACTATAGCCGAGAAAACTATGGTTTAATGTCAAAATATGTTGGATTTTGAGCTCATTAGTGTGAATTAAGGCACTTTTATTCCTTTTCCATGAAAGAATCAAGGCACGTTCCCCCTACAACGCCGTTCCTATTTGGTCTATGGATAGACATCTAACTTCATTAGTCGGGGCCGTACCGTAATCATACATGGGCAACCTTCCCCGCAATATTTTGAGAAACGGACGACCAGTGCACGAAATGAAGCCTGCCAATTGACATTTTGTGGGAGATATAGGCCTACCAAAGTAAAATTCCGAAGAAATTTGGGCCTACCACCCACACTTCGGGTCGGTGCCCACGTATGACCGTAATCCGCGTATTGCAGACTGCCCTCGCGTGGCTCGACCGACGAGGGCGACCAGGTACGGTGGCCCGAGTGCGGGGTGCACCTGTTGAGGGGCTCGTGGGCGGCCCGGACGGAGGATGAGGTAGCATTATATCATTATTTTTCTTATTCTCAAAGTCGAAATCTTGAATTTTTTTTACTAGACGTCTAGGTTTTATAAATGCCCTCAGTATGTGAATACTAACGTAGTACTACGAACTATGAGCGCATTCTCCAGTAATTACCGTATCCTACAGGCTGCCCAGCGCTCTCTGTCCAATCGCGTTCTCCTCTCGCACGGGCCCTCCCTCCAACTCTCTTCCTCGTCCCTTCTCTTCCTCGAAGTGGGACATGCAGTACTGAAGGGTGACATGGAGGCGGGCGTGGAGGAATTGCTCAAAAAGGTACGGTATACCTCTTTTGCTTTACAATTTAATTTGACAATTTTACAAACTTCTACAATTTTAAAGGGCATGTAATTTTATTTGCCGCATGCTATTGTTGTTAGGTTCTTGGGCTATAGCAGCAATTTCAGGGGGATTACTGTAGAATACCGAAACAAGAATAGAGAGGAAGAATAACCTCTCCTTTGGACCGCCATCGAATGTTAGTCCTGATAAAGGCGATACAAACGAGAAGCAGAGCCAGAATACTTAACAAGATTGACGTGCAGGCTGCGGTCTCGTACCTTCGCGATGCGGCGAAACTGCTCAAGACGTGCAGGCGGCTGAAGAGGGGCAAGACGAGGGACGAGATGGTGGGTTTACTTTTTATTTTATTTTATTTTATTTTTATAGCTTGTACCAGGGATGGAGAGGGGGGAATGTGGGGGAGGACAGGTCACTTTGAGTTGGCCGGTCGGTCTAGCTTACAATAATTTACAATAATGAAAAGAGTGAAGCAGCGACTGACTGCTTGGGGCTCAGAGATCAGAAGTGGAGCGTATTTTTATGTAAAACAAAAAAATTTTTAAAAAAACAATGTAAACGGCCATAAATCTGTAACGAATCAGTTTGCTAGTCTCTCATATAGAATAAGCACATTGTCGTGGAAAGTTTCAATCTTGACTGTTCGGTCGTTAGTTTCCAAATGATACTCTTTTGCGTACACATTCTTGGTCAATCGCAAACTGATCGCCAAATGCGTCCAAGATGTCGTCAACGCTGACAGAAGGGCTGACCAGTCCGCGACGGAGACGAACGAGCGGCGGTCTAGCGTTGGCGGCCACACTCGGCAACCAATAAACCAGAGTTCTGCAATCGAGTCCTCATCATCAATATGCTTCATTATTTCCGGCGACGAGACGTTTTACGCGTTCAGTACTTTAATAACGTGCCATTTCAGTCATCCCACCTGTCTCCCTTCGCGCCCTCCGTCTCCTCTCCCTCCCATCGCGGCCTCTCTCTCGTCGTTCTCCGCACGCTCTCCTCGCTCGATCGCGAGACCAAGGAGGCCTTTCTGAGGGAGGCAACCGAGGGCGAAGTCGGCGAGCAGTTGATACGGTACGAGAAGGTTGTGGGGAATGCATTTATTCATCGTTTTCATCGGGGCGATACTGTACGAGAATTATAGAGTGTGTTACTTACCTTCAGTCCTAGAAGATGGGTTTTGCTTCCCCCAGAATATTCAGGGGATGTACATTTCAGAGGGGAGGGAACGGTTGAATTATCATAATAGTACTTATCTTTACGTTGCAGAGGATGCGAAGAGCTCCTGCGACAGTCGTATGGGGGAGACGATCGGGAGAAGAGGTGAGGAGAATGCAGTAGATGGTGACTTCAGTTTCAACGCATGCTAGACAGTGCAGAGGGAATTGTGTAACGCTCATCGACCCCAACCGGTTCAGTTTACTTTTTGCTTGCTCGGAAGTCTAATAATGAAACAAACAAGCTCGAGAGCATCAGCAATCAGCTACCGTATCCTGCTTGCAGTTCGGACTCGGTCGTGGCGGGACCCGTGGATTCGAAGCTCGCGATGGCCGCCTGCCTCTTTCTGCTCAACTGCACGCCGTATATGGCACGGAAGGTGAGCATATTTATTTTAACGAAAAGAAATCGAACCGAGTGAACCGAGTAAATGTTTGTTCAGAAGAAAACTGATTACGGACGTACTCCATAGATGGGGCTCACATTGCCCTTATCCCAGATCTGAAACATACCCCCCGCAGGTTTCGCCGGCCGACTTGGCCTCCTGGGAGCTGCTGCCTCTGTACGATGAGGAGTGCGCGGGGCTGATCCTCGAACGGCTCAAGCCGGATACGGTAGGACTTGGGGGGGGTTACGGTAGAATACGTATTGTCCGTTTTCATGGGCTGATTTCGAATGCGTTTTGGCATAGTTTCCATCAGTTCTCAGGGAAACGTAATGAAATGCTTGGTAGTAATATTAGCAATAGTAGTTATGGTGTATAATTATCCCCGAGTAACTCAGCTGTCCACCCTCATCTCCTCCCTTCCCTCCTTCCTCTCCTCTCTCTCGCCCTCCTCCTCTTCCCTCTCGCCGGCCCGGTTTCTGCCTACCGTAACCCGTTGTCTCTCGGAGCGGCATTCTACAGTAATCGAGCCGGCGGTCATTACGGAGGTCAGATGGCTTACTTTCAGAACACATCTTTTACCTAGTTTTTTTTTCATTTTCCTGTAACTGTTACCGCTGTTTCATCGGTAGCATACCGAGAGAGTGCTTGGTGGGTATAGAGTGCTGCTTACAAATTACGTGGGCACCGACCCGAAGTATGGGTGGTAGGCCCAAATTTCTTAGGAATTTTACTTTGGTAGGACTATTTTTTCTATAAAACTTCATCTGGTACGCTTGATTTCGTACCTGGTTGGCCCGTTTTTGAAAAATATTGCGGGGAAAGCTGCCCACGTATGTTACAAATACTTAGCCAGCCCCCGGACTACGATATATTGCAGGTTCTGTCTACCGTAACCCTCTCTGCCTGCTCGGTGGCCTATGCCAAGTACCCCATGGACTCGCTCGCCCCGTCGCTCTTTGACCTCGCCGCTCGCGCCTTTGAGGTGTACGGAGAGGCGGCGGGGACGGCGGGAATACTGGCGGTGAGTTCGTACTATCATACCTACGGTAATAAATGAGTTCAAGTACTACGGTACTTGTTACACGGGGCATGTTTCAACCGCGGTTTTCAACTAAACAAGGACACAAAGAGGATTACACTAAATTAAGACACTTTTTGGGTTGCATAAGAACAGGTATCGTGTAAGATAGCACTGCTGCTATCTACCCATAGGCAATGATTTTTTTCCTTTTATGGAAATTCATGCTTACTAAAGAAAAGAAAGGGTGGATTAAGCGGTCCCTTCATTTTTCAGACGGCGCTGTCCATAGCAGCGATTCGCCCTCAGGGCGCGAAGGCGCCGCCCTCCTCTCCCTGGCACAGGAAGGAACTCGTATCGCGGGCACGAATGATGGCCGCGGCAGCGCGACACTGCAGACACTCACTCATGGCGGATCAGGTATATTTATTTATTTGTTACTGGTTTTTTTTGGTTTATCACCTTTATCAGGACTAACATTGGTTGGGATTCCAAAGGAGGGGTTGCGTGATATAGATGGGAGAGGTCGGAGACTTCGAATCTTCTTCAAAATTTGTTACTATTTAAGCTTATTATATTTTTATTGTTTCATTTTTGTTTGTGTCGACAGTGGGTGATGTTTAGTTGTGGTGTAGAATGCGAATGGGAAGCAAACTGTAATGGTGTGGTATTGCACATAGATAAAATAGTACGTTGGAAACGACGTAATCAAGGCACTTTTTTCCGTGAACATTTTGAGAATCATAGCACTTTTACTTCAACTTCGATGAATTTTGGTCCAATTATGCTACTTTTGGTGATTTTAGTGTAGATCATTACACTTTACCAGCTTATTTATACTAAAAAATCAAGGCACTTTGAATTTCTACGACGTGACTATTTTATCTACGGGTATTGCAGGTTGCCATCTACATGGAACTGCTGTCCACGTTGCTCAATGAGATTGCGGTTATGGATGAGGGGAAGAAGGGAGAAGATGGGACGGTAGAGGAGGCGAGAGCGGCAGAGAAGCAGAGGAGGAGGAGGAGAGAGACGCAGAGGACGCTCCAGGCGGCGGCGAAGACCGCTCTGGCGATCAAGGACGAGGCGCAGTTTGCGAAGGTGGGCTGTCCTTTGAGGGGAGACATAAAATATCAATCGAGGTGTATGTGTAGATGCCATACATGCGTAGGATGCATTTTGAAGACTTTAAGAGCATATAAATAATAAAAAGCGAAATCATTGTCAATATATGCAAATATCGTTAATCTACAGGTGCTGCCCTTTGTGCTCTCCGAATGCGTGCTGCCACTGACGGGAAAGGAGCCGGCCAAGCAGTATCCCCTCGTTCTGCTGAGTCATGGCCTCGACAAGTTTGGACGGTAAGCGAATGCGGTGCTTTCTGTGGATATAATGTCATGCAAAGAGCACATTCTCACTGGTCTGCATTTTTTCGGTAGTTTTGGTGCAAGAAAACACATGATAAAGAAGACGCGCAGCGAAAGAAATGCGATAGTATAGCAGGAATAGCGATTCGGTAGCCGTAGTTTGACGAACGAATCTTGTAGGTCGTTCCTCGCTACTTCCCTTCCCGCTGCCGAACGTCTGGCCTACTCACGGCTCTTTCCCACCTTCAAAGAGACGAACAAGAAGGTCGTCTAGTCGCCCGCTCAATCATTTTCATCTTCACATTTCACACATTTCCATGTTGTTGTTGTTGTTGTTGACCTTCACATAAATATCACTGACCTCGATCGGTATCTCGAGAATCACAAGTCTTTCTGACTATTCCTGATGTTGAAAGAAACGAAAAAAATCCGAGTTTCCGTAAGTGTTCCAACTCGTTCATCTTGCTTTTTTTGCTTTTTGAGATAAACACAAAATGTTAGGAAGTTTCGATTTATTGCATCACTGAACAGACAGCGTGCTGGATAAAAAAAAGAAAACGAAGGGTTTGAAAGTCCTCATTAACAGTGGGACCCTTTAAGTCATCCATAACCGTTAGAATGTCATAGTTCTTTTTAGGATTTATGTTCTTCATACCTTATCCCAATTCCCGATTGCAAAACGTGCAAAAGTCGGGGCCAAGCCGGTGATCGAAACCGGGACCTCTCGCACCCAAAGCGAGAATCATACCACTAGACCACTTGGCCGACGGCGGCGAAAGCTCGTATTTGGCTAGAGCTCTCCCTCTTCTCGCTTGGCCTGTGGCGCTAAAAGCGAAGGTTCATAAAGATCCAGAACTTACTCTTCTCTATAATCATTATTTATTAGAAATTAAGAAGATAAAAGACATTTGAAAACATAGCACAACAGTCTGCAGCTTAAAAATAAAACAAACGAAACGACAACAAAGTATACCTTATAAAGCACAACAGAGCCCTAAAAGAAAGCAAAACAAACTAAAAACACTTCATATAGGGCGATCTACTTGCTAGGAAGCAGTAGATAAGCTGAAATGTGTATTACATAAGTGTAAAAAGGGTGAATGCTCGTTTTCTTTTGAAAAAAGCGTATTAAGTTTAGGCTAATTTATGGTTAGCGTAAACGTGATCTTTTCGTGATCACTAATGGGGGATCTTATGGTTTTCTGTTTTGTTTTTCTGTCAATATGAAATGTTTGGGCCACGTTCACGTTCTCCACGATAGTGTCAGGGGACGCACAGACCCAGTCGATGCCCGTCCCCACGGTCCTCCCCTTATTGTAGCGAGTTGCCTGCTTCACGGTATGCTGCAGCCCCAGGCGTTGGAGCATGCCGCTCGTCATGGTATGCGAACGGGTTGTCTGGTTGGGGGCGAGACGGTCGATGTTGATATCGCCCGCGAGTAGACGTCTCGAGGGCCCGTCCTCGAACAGTTTCTAAACTCCATGATTACGTTCATGACCTACATCTAAAAACGGCGCACTCTGAAACTACGGTAACGTTACCGTACCCCGCTAAAAATGCACCTTAATCGTGAATATCTCAATGTACATTGTAATTTATTTATCTTCATTTTGACACTAGAATTTGGAGGCGACGGAGCACTCTCAAACCGAAGAAAACACAAAAATCAATTTTTGACAATTATAAAATGTTAGATATCGCGAACTAAGTGTGCCGTGCCTAATGCATTGTCAATGACTGTGAATGGAAGAGGAAAGAAGGAATGAGAGTAACTCGATTGCCGAACTCTGATAAATACCTCGATCGCGTAGCAGAACTGCTCGAGTTGAGAAGTGACTTTTCTGCAAATCAATTTTATTATTTAATGCTCTTTTTTCTGACAATTGTACGGAGGTTATGCATTTCTTGCGGAAGCGCTTGCGCCACAAGCACTTGCCCTGCTCTTCAGAGTCCATGCAATAGATTCTATATTATTCCAATTTCCTGTAATTGACTAGCGTTCCGTTGCTATGCATGAGGCTAAATATTATAAATATTCTCATTCATTTTCATCCATTTGATGTTCTTTCTACACTACGTACACGCAAACCAACCTGTTCCACCGGCGCTGACGATATTCCACAGATAATCTTTGCCAAATGCGCCTCCTCCCTCGCTCCTCCTCTCACTGCCATATTCAATCTGAGTATGCAAACTGGCTGCGTACCTTCCATCTGGAAGTACTCACTAGTTACAGCAATTCCAAAGCCTGGTAAAGATCCATCTCCTCCCTCATCTTACCGCCCTATCTCTATTCTTTCGCCCGCTTCCAAAACCATGGAAAGATTGGTCACAAGGAAACTCGTTTCGCATTTGACTCGCTACAACATTCTCTCTCGCAATCAACACGGTTTTCGTCAAAAGTCATCCGTTGTGACCAATTTGCTCTCTTCCTATAATGACTGGTCCCTCTCTTTGTCAAAGGGTCATTGTGTAGATACAGCATATCTGTTTTCTCCTGCCTTTGATAGCGTACCATTCACCAACCTCCTACTCAAATGCAATCACTACGGTATTGATGGCTCTTTCCTTCAATGGCTTTGTTCATTCCTAACTGATCGTCTCTTCTCAGTCCGATTAGATGGTGTAGTCTCCCAGCCCCTCCCAGTAATCTCAGGCGTCCCTCAAGGCTCGGTCATTGGCCCAGTCTTATTCATACTCTACACATCTCATCTCTCTCGTTTTTTTTGTATCCTTCCCCTCTGTATCCATTCAATAGTATGCCGATGATACCAAGTTATACATTGCCTACGATCGCAAGTCATCAGCCTCATCCCATTCCATTTTTCAAAGTGCCCTAGACACTCTCTTCTCTTGGACTACCTTCCTAAATGTACCCATGTCCATCTCGGCCCCTCTTCCTTGTCACCTTCCCTTTCGATCAACTCTGTCCCCCTCACCAACGTAACCCAACAACGTGATCTAGGAGTACAAGTTCTGTCCACTCTTCGTAATAGTGCCTCTGTCGGTGATAGAGTTAGCAAGGCCCGTAGTGTTCTGTTCACCCTCCTCCGTGCTGTATCGGTTAATTCCCCTGAATTGCTTGTTAGGTGTTATCGCTGTTATGTTCTCCCCCACTTAGATTTCGGTTCTTTTTTTGGAATCCCCACTATGTCACCGAGATTCGCAAGCTCGAAAGAGTGCAATCCATGTTAACTCGTAATGTCTTCTATAGATGTTTCCACTCACCTTACTATCCTCATTCTCTTCCCTCATATTCTCATCGTCTTCTTATCCTTGGCATGCGGCGACTAGCTGAAAGGAGAGTCATATCCGATTTGGTACTTGATCGACAAATCATGCTCGGTGAGTCATCTCTCGCCAGAGCTAAGTTCTTTTCATACAGGCCTTCCCGTAGTAGAACGACACGGTTCGCCATTCATAGAGAGTTCACTAAGGACACGGTCAGATTCCATTCCTTTTCACTTCGTGTGTCTAGATGGTTTAGTCAATTACCAGAGTCAATCGTTACTGCCCCTTCGATCAAGTCTTTCAAGAGAAGATTAGCATCACATCCTATCATTTCTGTTTTAGCCGGCGTTGATCCTCGTGAGCAATAGGTTCGCTCCCCATTCCCTCAATGCGTCCAACGGGTGTTCACATTATCCTAGAGCATACCACCACATTCTGTCTTTCTGTCCTCGTCGCGCGCGGTCGGCTCGCCTATTCGTCTGTCTCGATCAAGCCTTCTACGCAGTTTCAACCCACGACAAGAAAGAAGTATCCTCCCCCCTGAAGACTTGGCGTACGGGGGGAGTAGCGCCAAACGAGAGTCAAGTGGATACTCAAGACATCTCGGCACCTCGGACTGAGTGAGTACATTTGAAGAAGATTCGAAGTCTATGAACTCTCCCATCTGTATCAAATTACCCCTCCTTTGGACCCCAATCCACTGATAGTCCCGATAAAGGTGATTGAACTGAACTGAATACCACCTCTGCTCTCACTGCACTCCATCAAGCAGTTTTAAACAGTCTGTACCTCCTCCAGACTTGTAATATAGGATAATTCTCTCTTTGCACACCCTTAAGTTTATGGACATTC
>LS877757.1:65543-77926 GCA_900490955.1 Micoletzkya japonica | reverse complement strand
ACTTAGCGAGTGACAACGTGATCTCACCTGCCAACATGTTAGGACTGTCCTCTTCTGAAATCACGCAGATTATCGAACCTAAATTAAAGGAAATCAGTTCAACGATAACGACGAACACGAAAAAAGTAAATTACATGAAAATAAATAAAAAGCGCGCGAGCAGCACTTGCCGCCCTTCCGCACACAGTGTGTTGAACACATGCAGTATATGTGCTAGGAGTCTTTCCGCATTTTATTATGCGGATCTCGGCAAAATGTGTGTTTCAAGCTTCAATTCGTGTTGCACGGAAACAACGGAGAAAACCCCCGATTGATCCTAAGCTCGATCCCGGGATCGATCCCGGGATTGATTCCAATTTTTACACTGTAAACAATGGGATTGATCCGAGGATTGATCACGGGATTGATCATAGAAACAATCGGGAGGTACCAAGGCAGGCGATAAATACGCTTCGTTTTCAAACCCTAGGATGCATTCTCGTCAAGAGGCCGAGGGCCCGTTTAGGTTTATTTTATTTTTTTTCGGTTTTTTTCTTTTCGCTCTAAGATTGCTGAAACGATGTGTGTAGCTCTCCTGTGGTGCACGCCAATCTATCTATGTTTCTACCAGCCGGGCTGCGCGCCGCTTCGCGCCGCGTCGCCCGACTGGCGTATCCTCAACGCATTACCTAGCTAGTTCTGTATTCTAGAGTGATACAGTTCCTAATGAATGTCCATATTTTAGCCTAGTATAAACGTGTAGATCGACATCCTTTCTAAGCTTCTTATGTAGGTTTTCGATGTAGTTTCTTGCGCTGGAATTTTCGCTGGAATTACTATGCAATTTTCCAGAGACGCCTCTTCCTTATAATATATCGAAAATACAATTTATAATGTTTTAAAAAACATTTCTTTAGAATTTGAAGCTTCCTTTCGCAAAATTTTCGAAAACCATAACTTTCCTATGAGTAACTTTTAGTTTCTCTTCCCCTCTTTTCTTTATGGCCACCTTCACCACATTCTCGAAAACTATGACTTTCCTATGGGTAGCTTTTAGTTCTCATTCCCCTCTTTTCGTTTGAAGTTATCCACATTCTCGAAAACTATAACTTTCGTAAGAGCAACGTTTAGTTTCCGTTCCCCTCTTTTGGCTTATAGTCAAAAGTTGAACAATTACAGCACATCTTGAAACCATCTACACTGCTAAACCCCCTAGGCTTCAGCTTATTCTTCATTCATTCATTCTTTATTTTCACCTTCATGGAGTAATAAGTACATTTTATAATGGGCAGTAATGTGGTGAAAGGTCCGTCGCAGGCGAATCGGGTAGTTGGGCAGAGGGAATTATAATCGCTGTACTTATTACTCTAAAAAAATAGTGTTTGAATTAATCACATGAAGATTATAATTATAATCTTCATGTGATTAATTAAAACACTATTTTTCTATAAAAATCTGTTGTAGTTTGAAGGTTACCCAGCCCTGTCAGTGTAAATTTTACTTCATAAGGTGTATTTAAGCTGGGGGAATTTGGCCTAGAGGAAGAGTTTTGTCTACTTTAGCATTGGCGACATCTACTAAGCCAAAATTCCTAAGAAAAATCCCCACTATTCACACCTAGCAAATACATTCCGACTCTGATTTCCAGAACAGGCTGTAGAACTGCTCAGTAGATGTAAATTATAGCTAAATATTATCCGGAAATTACTCTTATTGTTAGTGTACCAAACTAATAATCTTTGCGAACTGGAGCTATTAGTTCTGTACAAACTTTCATCTACACCACATTTTGGCATCTCCATCCTATATAAAAATTACATAAAAGCAGGCGCAAGTAGGCCGCGCTACGTCAGCTTCCTTTATGTACCAACCCCGCACACGTGAACGTAAGTCAGCTTGGCTCAGTTGGTAAGCAGGCTGACTGCAAATGAGGAAGCTGCGGGTTTCGAGAGGTTTTGCAAATTTGGAAAACGCCTATTTGAGTGTTCTTTGGTTATGATAACGGACAGACGGACGTTTAGCGAAATATATAATAGTATTGATAAAATTTCAGATTTTTGAATTGGAACTACACTGAGCGAAATTACCCCAGCTTTACGCCTTATGGGGTAAATTTTACACCGACTGGCTGGGGTAAATTTGAAATTACCCCAGATGGATGGTGTAATTTCAAATTTACCCCAGCCAGTCGGTGTAAAATTTACCCCCATAAGGCGTAAAGCTGGGGTAATTTCGCTCAGTGTAGATACTTACAAGCATAATAGTTGTAGCTGATTGGGATATGCATTCAAATATCGTGAACATACTGCTTACCCGTTTGACATCCAACGAATTCGTACGTAACGTTGTCAGCTGACCAGAGCCCAGAAGAGGTACAAGTCGCATTGGAGCTCAGCTTCGTTCCCGACTCATCATTAGCGCTAGTGAATCCGATCAGGAATTGATTAACTGAACGGAGCCAATATTTAAATGTAATTTTTGTATTTTAATTAACACTCTTGTATTGCAAGATTGTTAATTAAATTGTCACTATGTTTTTCCTTACATTTTAGAACCTTAGAAGAAATTTCATTTAATTTTAAAACTTTTGCTTAGTGGCTGCTTCCTTCCTTTAAAGGATTTTCCAGTAATTAGCATAAAACAAAAAGAAAAATAGTAAAAACTAATAGTATTCCAGAAATGATTTTGAGGCTCCTTTTTTGAAATTTCGTCAAACGACGATGCTACTGTGTTTAACGACAGGAATTAAGCCAAAAGCGACAGTTTCTTTCTTTGCTTTTTATTGTCATTATCTATCATGTTTTATTTATTAACAATGTATTAATTTGTTCTACTCGGGTTTTCATATTCATGTGAATATCATTTAATTGTTGATACACACTTGCGGTGATAAATATTCTTTTCTATTCTTTTCATTACGTTTTTTCCTTGCAATTTGACACCTTATGAAGAATTTCCAGTTTGATTAGTGGCTGCTTCCTCGCTTTAAAGTATTGAGCATACTTTACCCGATTGTTTACGAATAAATTGCGACGTAAAACACCAGATAAATTGTTCACCTGGACAAGCGGCCAGCATGCATTGGCTGTTCTCGTTCGGTTCAATTATCTTAGGCGCAAAGGCTCTCGTACTACGGATCTTGCACACGTCCTTGCCGCAGGCTGCAAGAACGTTGTGTGCTTGCGCAACGTTACTCATAACTCTATGAGGACGAAAATATTGTCGAGGGAAACGTTCCGTCGGTAAACCCTTTCCTACTTTGTATGGACTCTCTTCATACCGCTCCGCTGTCTCGTCGGAAGTAGGAATGAGACGACTGACGGAACATTTTCATCAACCATAACGAATGAATGAACGACAGTTTGCGGCACCCAAGCGCACTCACACTTGGCACACGCGACGGACGGTGTTTCCGTGCAGTAATCCGGCCCGATTGTCCACCTTATAATAAGCAAAATAGGAATAATAATAATAATGATAATAATATTTGTTGCAATTTCACGAGTAAAGAGGCGACGAACCTTCTTCCGCGGCAGACCACTTCCTCCTCGACGACGCCCTCTACCACCAGCCTCGCTCCGTCTGCCGTGCAACTCAGTCGATTGCATCCCTCCTCCGTCGTTTCATACGCAAGCGCCGTGAGGTCCTGCTCCGGATCGCACTCGTATCCCTGACTGGGACAGTTGCGAGCTACGTCGACCGAGGGCGGCCGACAGGCCCGACACTCTAAAGTCGATTTCGTTTGGGAGATTTCCATATCTTCCGGCCACGCACTCATTGGTACGTCTGTAAACGCTCATTGCGCTCATGCTCGTCCGCACGCTCTTTATACCGCTTCTCGCTCATCGGAAAAGGGAAGGTGCGACAACGGGCGGACCACATCTCCCGCAACCACATACATCTACTAAGCGTGCGCAACCTCACCGAAGAGCTCCTTTTCACAAGTAGCTGAAGGCGACGAACGCAAGAGCGGGAGTAGAAAAAGCAAGAGAAGAGCATCACACCGCATAGCGTTGCAAACGGATGTGCAGAGGGGAAGCGGAAGTGAAGCGCTCTTTTAAGGAGCGAACTAGACTAAACATTGGATCGCCACGCAGTTTGTAATTAGTTTTCTTTTTGTTCTCTTACTCGGCATTTCTCCTTTCAAAAAAGTTCAGCAATTGAGTAGTTTGAAAATTGGCTGCAAGAAAAAGCACGCGGTTAGTTCTCTCTTCTCATAAACTGTACTATTTTTGCCTTCCCGGTTTGAATGATTTGCGGATACAATTTCAACGGCCGATTTAGCGTAGTGATACGATAGCGACCGGTATTACTCATAGATGGACAACGCTCGACTGCTCATACAATAAGGGTGGGCTTTGGTCCGTTATCTTTTAAAACCACCGCTTATCACTCTTCCTTATGAAGAATGTTGTGCGTTTCTACAATTTGAGCCGGGGTTCTCTTTCTGATAGTTTTCACGATTACTACCTATTCTACTTGCGTCTTACTATACGAATTGCTTTTCACGGGACGTTGAGCGATAATACTGCAAACAGCTAAATAAGAGAACCTTAGTTTGAACTTCACTTTTCTCAGCGATTCCAGACTGTCGTCACCATCGTGCATTTTGTGTGTGATTATTCATTTGACATCTTTCTCATGGTAACTTTCTGACATTGAGATCATCATATTTCCTTTGTCTGACCAGCAGATGTCGGGTGATTCGGGCTCTGATCAAGTAAGTGGGAACTGACAAGCGGTCATGCGTAAACTTTTGAAATATGGTAAATACAATATCATTTCACGATATTTTAACCATTTACCTTGAAGATTGCTGGTGGAGAAAATGAACTTGATCCTGTGCTAAGCCGCAGGATCATTGGGTTGCCGCAGGGACAAAAGAAACGCTAGTACGCGGCAATGCGCGGAGGAATGAAATAGAAAGATTTCTGTAAGTCACTCTACCTGCCATTCGCCATCGTATTTTTCTCTATTTAATATGTACGGTTAAACCAAAGCCCTTTTGACTTTAGTCTAACCGTACAGGCTTCAAGCTAAAGTTAAAAAAACACTTTAATAAACGAAGAAAACGGCCTACTTATATGAAAAAGGTGCTGTGAAGGAACACCTGAAATGGAACGCTATGAAACGTAAGAAAAAAATTATTCCACCAAATATTCTCCATTCGGGGTAGACAGACCATCTTAAAAACATTGCTCTTCACAAAAATTTAGCTCATTTGGTGCAGAATGAAGAATTCAGTGCAGCTTTTAATTTTTAAGAGTAGGGCCTATTTTAAGAGATGAAGCGATTCGCGCAGGAATGGAAGAGCTTGAAAAACTGGAACAAAATTCGAGACTTGTTGCGAAGAAGACAGTACCTGCATCGATCAAGGGCAGAAAAAGAGGTACCGCCACCTCCCTCATTTCGGGAAGTGCAGGTTTCACGGGAATTGTCCAATAGTGGCGCAACTCATGGAAGACTTAGGCCTTTCTGTTAGCTACTTCATTTAGCCTAGCTAGATGTATCTAGTTCCTTTCAAGACGCAGAGCCACGAGACCGTGGAACGTCAACCGCACAACCCGCGAGTGAAGTGGACGGTGTGAGGCAAGCGGACGCCCACGTGCGAGAACTCGTCAATCCGGGATCGAATAGGTTAGGTTTTCCTTTGAAGTCTGAAAACGGGAAGGTCACTCTGTGCATGTAAGTGTGAATTTGCAGAAGCGATGAGAGTATTACGAAAGATGACTTCTGGTGCTACCAGTTTCCGGAGGCTCCCAAAGAGTTATTGGCTAAAGTCGTCCAACAAGCTGAGCAAGGGCAACCGTCGGTCAACGAGTCTCGCGTGTACAAGGCAGCAATGCGTAAGCTGCACTCAGAGTGTCGCGGTGCCCGATGGCAACTTCTCCGGTCCTCTGGGGTAGCATGCCGAAATACACCCCGTAGGTTGCCCATCTGCATAATACATGCTACCTACCAGCACGTCGCATGTTACTCTGTGCATACTGTTTGTTGCTCTGTAATTTCTTTCATTCTTCCCATATATAAATGTGTACCGAACCAACAACCTCCCGGTTGGCGGTTCGGTACACAACAGCCCGCAGTCTCCCGATAACAAGGGTCGGGGGGGGGGGGGTAAGGTAGAGCTTCGTCGTCTCCAGCTTTGTACTTGTACGCGACCTCTTAAAAAGACATTCATTACCGTACCCCTCCAATTTCCAGTAGATTACCGTGCCCCTCTAATTTTGAGTAGGCCACCATACTCCTCCAATTTCCTGCCAATAAGACTACGAACATGGACCGAACAAATACGTTTCGCAAAAAGAATAGAAAGCATAAATAAGGTCCAAATAGTTCGAATCTATGTTCATTCTATTACCTTAACCCCATAAAAGCAGAAAACTTTCCTCTAAACGTTAATTGAAACAAAGTTAATAAACTGCATCGAAAAAAAAATATTCTAAAACGCGAAGTTCTGAACAAATTGACTTGTTCTAGGTTTTCAAACATAGGTAAGGATGTTATTCATCGTTCACAAACTAAAAACAGTAAAACTAAACTCAAAATACCGTGCTAATTGTAAACCTACGAAAAAAATGCAAAGTGAAAAACAGGAAAATCACAGAGCACGCGACGCGACCGCGCGCATGTGGGTGCAGTGTGTCAGGTCAGCCGTGTCAGATGCATACGGCATGTTACGCATTTTGGAGCTTACTTATCCCCGGACGGCTGCATGCCGCATGTTACAAAACACTCGGCATGCTACCCCAGAGGACCGGAGTTAATCAGTCCCGAGTCGTCGACAGCCCGATCGTCTCCCCTACTGCTACCACTGATGAGGCAAAGGCAGCGGAGCCCTCGGTGTCCTCGCTTACGGATATACTAGCTTCGCTCACCACTGGAGCAGCCCCGTCAACCGACCAGGACAAAGCGCAATCCACGTGAATGCTGTCCTAACGCGCATAAGCGCAGTCCTGTCGCACCCCTTTCCACGCTTCTCATTCTTTATGCTATTTTGCCTGCCAAATGTTTTACCGACGTAGTGGTTTATTCCTCCGTTAATGACAAGGATAATAACGGATAATCCGAGCGCACACAAACCCTTGATCTTAGATTTATCTCGTAATATTGGTGTGGTCGTAGGTATGTACAATAAATAGACACATTTTAATGAAGTTACCGGTGATATGAAAGTTTATGGAAAACTCACGACAATTATGATGTGATATTTTACGAAATAATATAAGCAATGTTGTATTACGGAGATTGAAGATGGGCAATCTAGAAGTAAAAAACCGTATCATACTTCGCTCTTCTTCCTCTTGGGGGAGATTTGACTTGTGCAGAATCTACAGTTCTTCATTCGAAGGTATCCGTAGGTAAGTATATATAAGTAAGCATTTACACGTTTTCTACTCAAAGCTACCTAAATTGACTAATTACAGTTTTCTTACAGGTCTTTCATATCTTCTTGCTTCTCGTCCTCTTAGCGTGCTTTCAGCCTCACTTCCTTCTGAAAAAAGCCGTGAAAACCTTGTTATAGGTATTTTTCATCAGTCTACTAACACAATGCCGGTTTAAAGGCCCCTCCGACCACTTTTTTCGTGCCCAATGTGAAAAAGCCAGTGTTATAGAGCATGTCGAAATGTACTAGATATTTAACATTTTTTGACATTCGCCTCGGGCATATAATCTGGAGTGCACGCTTTATGTTAATGAGATTGGCATTCAGGGAAGAGGCGAAGCAGACTAGGCTGCTACACGTAGGTTGTAGCTTGTTAGGTCACCTTTGAATATGCTAATGAACCCTTGCAAGAGGTTTTGGAAAACAATCCAATATTACATACTCGTTACTTGAAATTCAATCATTCGCTGTGAGAGTTTCTACAAGCCATGAAACCCATGTTATAGGTATAGTGGATTACAAAGATCCGTCGGAAAATCATTCCAAATATACCAACATAAAGCCGGTTTAATCGAGTGTAAATAGTATTATATATTGACACGTGCTCTACATATGTATAACCGATTATTATTGACAAAAAAATTGCGTCAATAGACTCATTCCTAATTCGCCTGAACTCTCTTCACACCGCTTCGTTCTCTCGTCGGAAATGGGAATGAGACGACTGACGAAACATTTTCCTCCACCATAGTACCTTCAGGAGGTATCCCCTCTCAATGGCGACCTGCACTAGCCTTCTCCATAGCACTTCGTGAAACTGAAAAACAAAAAAATATTTAAGGAATTGCAAAGAATATTATAATTAAAAGGAACCTTACAGATCTATAGTGTGAGCGAAAACTCGTCGATTTGATCAGACGATTGCAGAATTTGCAGTTCGACCATTCCTCGTCTGCATCTATAACGAGGGCGGATTTTCGGTAGTGTAGAAATATAAACATCGGTAGCAGATATTGTGTGATTGTAATTGAAAGAACAAAGAAGGCGACTCACTGAAGAAGTGCTGCTTCCAGGAATCCTTGTCCAGATCGTCAAATCGTCCGATTTCGATAACGTCATCGTCCGTCATCATCTGAGGAAAAACATTAGAAGGCTTTGTGCACACTATTTCTACACTAATCCACACTTATTGGAATGTACATATTAGAAGTAACATACACCTTACCTCCTCAACCTCCTTCCTTTGATTGACCTTTTCCGTCCTCTTTGCCTACAAAATATCCATCATTAAATTATTACGCACAGTATCTCTGCCTACCGTGATATTGTCCAACTTCTTGCCCAGAAATCCCAGTTTTCGCGCGTGTTCAGAAATCACATCCCACGCATCACGATGGCTCTGCAAAATAACATTTCAAATGTAAAATTAATATGAGCCACATGAGTGAAGTCATTGCGGTTGATTGACCAATGTCCGCATCCACTTTGGCCCCGACCACGTCCTCCCAGGCGTATGGAAATAAATAAATAAATAAATAAATTTCAATTTTTAAAATTGTATTTTTCACAAATGAAGAATGCATTTTCATAAGCGTACCACGTAGATGTGCGCTTGGACCGCCTTCTCTTCGGTTACTCGAGCATTACGGTTCAGAATCCGAGAACAGATGGGACACAATATCGGCCGTTTCATAAGCTTCTCTCCCCGAAACTTCCTCCTCCATTCCTCCGCGGAAAGATGAAATTGACCGAGTTCCACGAGCTGCTGAACGATTTATCGTTAAAAGTTTTCTTTTAAAAACACGCTTCCGACGGTTTTCCATAAACACAATTCATAAATAGTGAAAGTGTGTATACCTCTTCAGTGTAATCCTGCTCCCGAGCCGGGAGAGATCCCTCCATGTAACCCTTCTCGATCGCGAGTTCCCGTATTTTGGCCCACAGTTCCTTGTGAAACTGCAAGTATCTTCATGTGGCTTCACCAGCTGATCTTTTGCAATTTTTTTTTCTCGCCTAATTTTTACGTCACAAACATTATTGAAGTGCGCATCGATGTGCGAAGCTAAGGACGGCTGAGGCTTTCAAATGAGTCAGTCAGCTCAACGTCCGAAACCGGAGTAACAGAGACGCATTACAACAGGAAAAGTGGTGGAAGAATAACTTTGCATGCCTATGCTTAGTCAAGCAGTGCTCACGTTTCTGTAGTGGTTGATGAGGGCGGCGCGCTGCGTGATGATTCGCTTGTGGTTTTTCACGTCGAGACATAGGGGACAGGTGACGGGCTCGTGGGCGTTCCCCCCGAGGAAGACGGTCTTCCACTCAGCCTCGGGCAGGTCCAGACGCGCCACTCGGGCGATAGCCTCCGGCGAGTCCTTGACAAAAGCCTATGGTTTTCATTTTCAGTGCTCTGCTTTTCTCATTATTACCGTGAAAGTAGAAATTAATTCAGTGCAGAGAAGCATACCAGCGAAACGGGTAGATTGAGCAGTTTCATCCGTTCCTTTCGCTCCTTGTCGTTCTGAAGCAGAACGGTCTTTTCCTTACCTTCTCCTTGGACGAAACATTACGGATCGCAGTTTCCCCGCGTGCGGCTTCGATGAACAATTGACAAGGCGCTTTGTTTACGTTGTTTACTGGTCGTATTGATTAAAGGGACATGGAAGCGAGAAATTTTTTGAAACAGAAAATGGTTATACTTGTAAAATATGTTTCTTAGACGATAATAAACATAATAGCCTTAGAAAAATATTTTTAAAGAATTTCTGGAGCGAGAAATATTTATTTGTTCCGGGAATACTTCGATGCCATTTGCCTCGTTACTATGCGCTAAACGCAGTAAGACTGCGCCTTGGCTGGGAAACGATTTTTAGGATATCTCGCGAAGTAGACATTTTTGTGTACTCTGATTTTGGTTTTTATGTTATTTAGGCGATAAACTTTCATATGAAAGCCAATCTTTTTTGGCTTCCATGTCCCTTTAAACACTTTTTTTACTTTCTAAAGTTTCTTGCTATAGTGAAATGAAAAGATACGTCAGTAAACCATTCCGATGATCAAGCGAGAAAGTGTGCAAATGTGAGGGAATTAGACGCATTTTGGAATCAGAGCAACGGATGGATCGCCGTTTATTTCACTATATCGCCGCACCTCGTTCGTCGTCTTCTCCGCGTATCCCTTCTCGATAGCGAACGCACGAATGCGGCCCCAGAGAATCTTGTGGTTCTGTAACGCATGAGGTTCTTTAACTTCAATTTGAAATTTTTTTCATAATATTTGTCTTAATTTTATGTTAAGAAGAAATATTAATCATTCAAAACCCCACGTAAAGGTAGTGCTCCAGGATTCCCTGCCGAGTCTTGAGCATCTTGACCGACTGCTTGCCACACAGTGGACATATGAAGCTCTCGGTGCACGACATCGCTGTAACTAATGTTAGGTGGAGTACACCGACAATGCTAATATGAGGCGAAATTGGAGATATGAGCTAGGCAGATCCTAGCATTCGTACTACCGATTGTACTTCAACTACCGGTTGATTATACGATATAGATAATGCATGTTCAAAACATTGAGATGGCACATTTGTGGGGATGCTGCATCTGATAGAACAGACACCCACCTAGAAACTTGTCCCTCCACTCGTCTCTGGACAGGTGCAATTCGGCCAAGCGAAGAACCTCCTCGTCGGGCATTTCCTGAAGGCAATCTTCATCATCTGTTTATTCAGAGTAGGTTTAACAGAGGCAATTCATGATAGCTAGTGACCCAACGGGTTTTTTTTTCAAAAAAAGTTCAAACATATAAGATAATTATAGCTCTCTGCACTAGATTAGGTCACAAATGATCGAATGCTATTGCTGTTCCTGACTCTACCGTTTCCTGTTTCCTCTTCTCCTCTCGTTCTTGAGTGGCTTCCGCCTAAAAATTTTAACGATACCAGCCGTAGTAGCAATATCGAAAAAGTATAAGATAACGGTATAATGTAGATAAAACAACTACCTTTATATGTGAAAAGGCAGAATGGCTTTAATAATAGCTTGCATAATAGGCTACAACAATAATAGCCATACCCCATTGAGGGCCTTGATCATGTATCCCCTCTTACGGGCTTCTTCCGCAATGAGGGGCCAGATGTTGCGGTGGGCCATCTGCAATTTACCATAATTCACCACGCTTTAAAATAACCCATTTATAATAAGAAACCTCGCAAAAGACCACGCTTGCTATGAGATAGTGGTATCTTTTTGCATTACATGTTATAAGGTGGAATAAACATATCCGTCAGTTTATCATTCCGAATGCCTGGCGAGAGAGCGTGCAAAAGTGAAAGAATTAGACTCATTTTGGAATCAAAGAAGCTGACGGAACGGTTTATTCTATTATACATAACAAAGCTGTTTCTATAAGTGCATGGCTTACAATGAGGTAGTGGTCCTTGAGTACTTTCTGTTGCGGTCGCCTTCGTTCCGCGTTCAAAATCTGATGGCACAGCGGGCACTCGATGGGCTCCCTAACCGAGAATCCGCCGATGAACTTCCCCCGCCACTCCTCCCTGCTCAGATGGAACGCGCCCTTTTCGAGCACTTCCTGAAAAAAAACCTATTATGCGGAGCACAGTATTCTGACCGAAAGGGGAAGTGTCTAATAGCGAATTGGCTACTAATTTTGAATTTACTCCCCAACGGCTGGATGAATCTTGACCAAATTTTGGCAGCTTTTTGGACTGATGAGGAGCAGCTTAAATTTTCAAATTTGCGAATTTTGACTAACCAGCCGGGCTACGCGCCACTTCGCGGCGCTTCGCCCGACTGGCGTGTCCTAACAAGGAGATGGTCTGACCTCGCGGAAAGGGATTCAAATGAGACATGCACCATTCGAAAGAGCGCTAAAAGTTGGTCTGGAAACAGTTTTCAATTTTTGCGGAGGAGCATTTGGGACCGCTTAAAATTGAGCTCGAAGTTTTGAAACGAAATCGGCGGCGACCCCTTCCCCGCCGCCGATTCCTTCGTGAGGCGTC
>LS877757.1:25592-53024 GCA_900490955.1 Micoletzkya japonica | reverse complement strand
GGGGGGAGGGGTTCAATACACATAACTACCAACCTGGTACCAGATCTGCCTAGTTTCCAATCTGGTGCCAAGGGATTACCAATCTGTTTCCATGCGATTTCCTAGTCCAGCCCAAGCTTGTTTCCAAGTTGGCAAAATCCATGGCACCAAGTTGGTAAAAAATACCAGAGTTGGTTGAGAGGGCCAACGCGGGGTATTGATAGCCGATCACGCGCCACCAGAGAACCGCCATCGACTCGAAAAGAAATGAAAATGATGTGCCCCTGTCTCCAAAGAAATGAGGAGATCGCATTCAAAGATCAATGTGACGTTTGTTTGAAAGAAACCACCCAAAAAACATCCCAATCCACTCATCGGTCCAATTAATTGTTATCCCAATGTGAGTAAAGGAGGGGATGCATGCCTCTTTCATTCATTATCGCCGTCATTTTTGCCGGAAAGAGGGCGAATGAGGCTGCTTTGGAGAGGCCCAATGACATTTTATTCGCTACAAGTGATTGGAGAATCGCGAGGGCAATTTTTTGGTTACATTGAGGTTTTATTCAAAGTTAATTAGTTTCTTTCGGCGAGCGTTTAGCGGAACTCTACGCGCCGCCATAGCAGATAGACCGAATGGTACCTAAAAGTACCAAAGATATAATATAAATACTGTAAATGTAATAAGGCGCGAAATAGTTGAATTTTTCAAATACCCTCGCATTCAGAGTCACAAGGACCTGTGGCCCAGAATAAAATGGCACGCGATTGAGAAAGGATACTTCTTCAAACCGAGATTGCAAAAGGATAAAAGGAGTAAACGGAATCAGGTAGTCATTGATATTTACGAAAACGTTCCGCCAGCAAACACGTTTCTACTTTGTCTGGACTCTTCTTCTAAGAGTTAAAACTCTCTTATCTAATATAAAAATGAGGTGACTGACAGCCTTTTTCTTAACTATAATTCTTCGATAAAATGCATGACTGTAAAGTTGGGAGACATGGAATTCTTGATTTTCTCCGCTTTTCTTTGTGTTAAGAGGAAGTATTATAGAAAACACATTGATGAGAAAACAAAAATAAATGCTCTTCAATTAAATATAACACATATGATCAAGTCATTTCTATAACTAAATGCTTACATTTCATGCGGACGTAGTGAGAGAACGCGATGAAAAGAAGAGGCAGGAACAGGTTTGAGGCATGCTAAGAAGAGGACGATATAACAGTCGTCAAGTTCAGGAAATGACGGAAGACGACGTGATTCGCCTTGCTGAACTACACCTTCCAATGGGCGAATGGAGACGCAAGTTTCTGGGTGAATAACATTGATATTTTGAAAGATTTTTGGTCTTGTCTTTCAATGCAAGTTTTCATATATTACAGAAACTAGTTAAAGGGACTATTTTTTTAGCAAAAGGCTGTGAATCGCACTACACCTGCCCGATATGCGGTAAGAGGTCCGACAACGTTGTAAAACCGCCTGAGGCGATGATCAACCACTATCGAAACGTTAGTATTAGGTGCCTAGGCATATGCTATAACATCGTGGAATAATCCGGTATTTTTCAATGCCCTGGCATTCAGAGTCATAAAGAACTGTGGCCCAGGATAAAGTGTCACGCTATTGGAAAAGGATATTACTTCAAACCAAAAGTGCAAGCGCATGAATGGAGCGACCAGAATCAGGTAAATGCATGACTACATATAAAGTTGGGAGACTTGATGTTTTTCTTAAATTATCTCCGCTTTTGTTTTAAGAGTTAGTAGAGAATAGGGTGCGGTTATCGAATACCGTCAAATTAGTGTATATCGGGACAGATTCGGTATATCTTACACGAGGCCATAACTCCGTTCAAAAAGGGTCTAGAAACTTCTGGTTGGGTTCATTCGCTTCATCTCATCAAGATCTACCTGTGTGCTAAGTTTGAGCTCAATTGGTCTACGCAGAAAATAGTTATGACGAAAAACATTAAAATCGCATTGGGTAGTTGTCTATTTGGACTGTAAGGCAAATGAGCTGTTTTCAGGCGTTATAAGTTGCTCAATCGTATTCAGATTTGGTATGCTGGTAGACAGGAGCCTAAGGATTCCAAAAATTCCAACCAGAACTTTCTACGACCATTTCTAATCGAGTTACGGCCTTACTTTGAATATACCGAATATACCGAATTTGTCCCGGTATGAACTAAGTTGACGGTACATTTACATTCTCTCCACAGTTCATTCTCTTCATACTTCTCCGCTCGCTCTCTAGGCGAGCATGATCGCATTATCTCATTCGATACTCGCACTCTAGTAGAGATCATGTTGGAGAAAGAGCAAGAAAAAGTGCACACAGTTTTTCTTGCTCTTTCTCCAACATGATCTCTTGATTTTCAGGGTGAGAAATCGGATAGTTCAAACGTAAACAACAGGAGAGAAATCGAAAAGGTGAAATCTTTTTTTTTCGAAGACATCTGTATTCTTAAGCTCATGACCGACGAGGATATACTCCAAATCGGCTGCTTTACCGAAATGAATAAGGAGGCATGGATGAAGCAATTCCTCGGTGAGCTTAATTTCCTCTGATATCTATCATTTTACTCTTTTATTAGGTCTTCTTCAATATTTCCATTGCAGGAGAAGATAAAGGATGGACTAAATGTAAATTCTGCGACGTCTTCTGGCTGGGAGAATATATGCACGTACACTACATCGAAGTGAGTGTATTAGAGATCAATTGATGAATTAATCATATAGGTATGAGGATATGTAACGGCAGAAAATAGGCGGAAAGGAATAGGGGACTTTACTAAATATGAAGAACGATCTCCATTACATTTTTCTGACAATGAACTGTCTCACAGGTCCACAAAGTTCTATGGACAAGGCTGATGCGAGCAGCCGTTGAGGTATGGCATTTTTCGAAAGTATTATATTTAGAATTCCGTTGCATATTAAACAACAAATTACAGCAGATTTTTTCAGAGATTCGCTCCTGGTAAAAGAGTAGGTGTGCTCACTGCGAAGAATTCTTAATAGAGCTAGGTATTATAGCTTGAGTTACCGCCAGAACAATGTATTGTTATATATCCTATAGGACATCTTCATTTAGTTATTGATATCAATATATCAATCTGTTGTTTACCCTTTGTTATCGTTATAACGCTTGATCCGTTGAATTCGCCGGTATTGTTCGTTGTCTTTATCTTTTTTTCCTGTAAATTCGTCTTTATTACTCTTGTTGTTTTTATTTACGCTTGTTTTATGATTTTGAAACCTGCCATACGTGCGTGCCGGTTTATTATATGGCCTACTCCATCTGGATGGATTTTGCAATAAAAAAGTTCATACAACAAAAAAATAAAACGCCGAAACTCGTATGAAACTCGATTGCATAGCCCGTGTATAGCCCGAACTCACCCGTTCCATCAGTCATACAACACATCCCATTCACATGCCCATCTCCATCATTCCTCCCTGTCGATCACAATAAATCGATGACCTAGTCAGAGACACAGAATACCCAGTGGCTCAGCCTTTCGATCACAAGGAGGAGACCACCCTCAACCGTTCCTTCTCTTATTCCCTCCGATCGACAGTGGTCTGAGGATACTCCTTTTTTTACGTCGCGTCTTTCACACCACATCTACGCGGAATAAATGGTAGATTTTGATCAATAATGAAATCAACGCTTACGAAATGAATAATGAAAAGGTGGAGAACGAGAGATGTGCTGATTTAGAGCTTTTGCTTTATCAGGCAAGTCGCCTTTTGAGAAATCCTGGAGTACTCCTTTTTATTCTTATTTTCTCCCTGTTTCCGTCGAGAGGGAGAGGGCGAGGCGGTATGAAAACGGCAGATAAAGTGGGAAAGAGTTTACTGACGGAAACATAATAGTACGGATTATAGTTAGAAAGTGGGTTGTCTGACCTTTCTTAAAATGTAAAAGGCACCTGTTATATTTACAACTTGATTTTCACGCTATCAGAACTGTTGGTCTTACCAAAAGGGTCTTTGCTAAAGGTAAAATTCAGAATTTTCTCGACCTTCCCTGGGACGTTCTCCGTCGCATCTTCGCCTATTCCCAGCCCTCTTCCCGCCTTTCGCTGATCACTGCCTATCTTCCCTTCCTGAGGATGTCTCGAGAGATAGAGCCATCTTACACCTTTAAACTGGTGAGAAAGTCGGGGGAAAATTCTAATCCATCTAGCTCCTATTCTATCTTGTAAGCGCTATTATTACTGGTTCCACGGGAGTTGTCCTCAAAAACGGAACGATTAAATACTTTTAATTGAAATAACAAACTTTTCCAACTGATTACGCTGTCCAATTGTCTCCTTACGTGTTACCGTGGCAGAAATTAATAGAATCGCAAGAAAATTGCCGGAGAATTAGATCAGCGCGCGTATCCGCATAGACAGTTCACAATCGTTTGCGTACTTTTTGTCAACTTTCGTGGAACTTGTAATACCGGCAGTACCGGTACGACATTGGAATCTGCCCCGAATCTGTCCCGATATGAACTAAGTTGACAGTAGAGGGGAACAGTGTAGTGAAAAAGGGTGGAAAAGTGTGATGAATATTTCACCGCACGTTTTCTATTCACCAATGGTAAAATTGCAAGCTTCGGTGAATTATTCACTTAGAGTTTGGCTTACAGCTCAATTCATATTTTGAGAAATTTCGGACAATGCATGCATTTCAATCTTTGTGTTACAGGAGATTGAAGAGAGTTCTCTGCTTGCAATATATTCAACGCAGCACTATGTCTCAGTTAGTTTCGTTCTCCTTTTTTTCGTATTTTGATCCATGAGATAGATCGATGGCATGAAATTATGCAAAGTTAAGAAATTGAGAGGTGAGAGGACATAGAAATGAGATGCAGAGACAGTCGTAATTGGGTGATGTTTTTAATAGGTCATCTGCATTACGTTAGTAGGTAATAGGTGATCAATAGCCTCAAGGATACTTTTATGTTTTCCAACAATTCTTACAGCAATGTTTCAAAATTCCATGGGATTCTGAGAACCTGAAGAACCTTCACGCAACCGGATTACTGAAATGTGTAATCATTATGTCTGTAAGTTATTTGTAATAATTCATTTCATTTCATCATTACAACACTAAAGCTAATTCTTCACTGTTTTAAAAACTTTTCGCTGATGCCACGCTTGAAATAAAGCTATCTTGTTGGCGTCAAACGATACTCTGGCTTTTGTACATGCACTCTCTCGCCTGGCATTCAAAATGATCTTACATAACTCATTACACCGTAAAGTTTCTTCCACGACAACTTTAAAGGTGGGCCATTCGGTACCGTAGTCGCGTTCAAACTACACTGAGCGAAAATTCACCACAAATATCACCACGAAATGCACTTCGGGAATAAATTCCCCAGCCCGCTAGTGAATAATTCCCCAAAAAGCCGAAATTTCTCCAGCCGGCTGGTGAATTATTCCCGAAGTGCAAATTGTGGGGAAATATTCCCCACAAATTTTTCTGAATGTAGTTCGCATAGCGACAGAGCTTAGGGCATAGAAGAGAAAGTAATCGAATAGGTCAGGATGCCGATTGAAGCTCCTTTAAGCTCGAAATCGAGGATGCGCAAGTGAAAACAATATGTGACATCATAGAAGGAGCACCACGATCGTCTTGTGAAAACAAAGGGAAGGAGCGCTCTCTCAAAGTGCTCAGCTACCGTAATCAAGCATCAACTCCTACCATTAAGCACATTGACATTATCAGTGAGATGTGAGCCGTCATATTTACCTATATCCATGTTTTGTTTGAAGTAGTTTTAAGATGTATGTGGAAATTTGCTCAAAGGAAATATTTCAGTCTCGAGTGCTCTCTAAGTGCCACTGGAAGCAAGTTTACCAAGGTCTCCATTGACTTGCCGGAGCACTGGAGAAGAGATGAATTCGAGGCGGCAGATTTTCATAGGCTTTTGAGTTGCGGATCCCGGTATCCATACCTCTCATGCAAGATGCAGGTTATATTTTTATTCGTACTTGAGCCTATCTATCATTGGAGGAAAAGGAACTTTGAGAGAGCTGTGCTAACAGTGTAAAACTCTCTTGGCAAAATTTCAGTGAGCTTATCGAAAAAGCCACTTTTCCAACTTCAATTTTTCTCCAATAATAAATAGACGAAAGTTTTTTTTATATCCAGTCCCTTAAGGAGTGGCATGATTGCAATATTATCACCGATCGACTGCAAAATATCTGCCTTTGCGAAGCTCCTGAAGGTTCCCCTAAGCACATGGTGCCGGGAACCGCTCTCCTGGAATACCTGGATCATTCGGAGAACAGAGTTTTTCACGTCAACTTGTTTTTCGATGTAGTCGAAGTTCAACTTGTGGAGGCAATAAAGGTGCGCGTTTTTGGCAAGAAAGTCAATAAAACGTGACACTGCAGAAAATAGTCAACAGCGAGCGGTCGTCGGTTGTCTTCAAGATGCAGCCGAGCTCACGCGATTTTAGTTTTAATTGTGGAAAAATACTTCTCGCTGCTTGTCCTGAGTTGTTCGAGGTTTGTCGTTTGCCTTCTCATCTTTGAATCCTACAAAAAGATCCTTAGTTTGAAAAGATCATGGACTTTTGCGAGCCCTGCATCACCTAAATTAAACATTCAGCCTGAGCAAACGTACCTCCCCCTGCATAATTGTACCATGGTGAAGAGAGTCGGCCGAACAAACGAGATCCGTAAATACATCTTGGAAGTGCGAGAGAAACACTACACTTGCGATCACTTACAGTTCAAGCTAACCCTGACATCCTAACATGGATGCCCATACATGTGTATATTACATTGTCCTTTTGCATAAAGCGACCTATCTTTTTCTTTGCATGCAAAACCACACGAGTCAAACGCGCATGTGGAGTAAATCTATAGCAGTCTCTTGTGGGATAACATATGTTAAATGAACATAACGATATGTAGAGCATTATTGGTTATGATTCAAACGTTTTATACAATTAAAAATACCAACAATATGATGATATGTTACAGATTAAAATGTTAAAAACCGATAAGACAGAAAAATACGAGTTGACGAGCGAAAGGCATTGCTGACGTTTCAGTAGTTATAGTGGATTAAAAAGATCCGTCGGAAAATCGTTCCGAATATAAGGCGAGAGAGTGTGCAAAGGCGAGAGAATTAGACTCATTTGAGAGCCAAAGCATCTGATGGACCGGTTTATTCCACTATAAATAATCATTCCGAATCGCCTTCGTCGCCCAGCGGCTGCGGGGAGCGAGAGAGAGCGACCCGCTCCGCAATCTCCTCTGTAAATATATACGCATTTCGTATTTATTCATTCCTCAGGATAAAAAAGCGTCCGGTCGGCACTCGGACCCCCTCTCCGTTCGACTCCTTTCTCTTGCTGTGAAACATATTTTTTCTCATTTTCTCACTTTTTTACCCCCCCACCCCCCCTCAATATTCCTAATGGAAGGGAGACGCTGGTTGCTGGTTCATTTGACTTTGATCTGCCGCACTTTTTTAATATGGGGAAAATCTGAGCTCAGATAATGTTGAGATAATCTCGAGATGATTATTAATTTCGAGCTCGTTTTCTCAGTTTCGGGTACATATTCATGCAATTTTGTCATCGGAATAGGATTCTCCGGCCCTGATTAATATATAGAAGCAGAAAGAAGCATGAATTTCATCAAGATTGACTAGAAAACGGTAGCTCACCGTTATCTCGACGAGATAATGAGGAGCTACCTTACCTCAGAAAATATCGCCATTAATTCGGAGCTCGCCATTTTTGGCGAGAGAGCACGCGTTTTTGAGAGAGCAAAACTGAGCAGTAGATCTGTGCTCTCTTTTGCTCTTCATTTTGCATACTCTCTCGTCGCTCTCTAGCTCCCAATTAATCTCGAGATAATTGCGAGACTCACTCTCCACTAATCTACCGGTCGACCGCAAAAGGGAGGATTGGAATAAGTAAATTGGAATAAGTTTCGCGGGCCCCGCTCATTGGAGCAGATGGGGTGATGGGTAAGGAAGGCGCATGACGAGCGGACGCCTCGATAGTATAGAGGCGAAGGAGTTGACTGGTCTTCGGCACCCGCGAATTCTAATCCCCATGGCTGATAGCCAAAAACAGGTCTAGATTATTTGCAGCTTATCTCATCACATAATGGCGAGCTCCATTTCAAAATGAGCAGATAATCTCGAGATAATTTCCCACATTAAACGTGTGGCTGAGCTTGATTGCGAGAGAGTTCTAAGGACGGCAGGCATTCAGACGCTTAATAGTCATATGCCTTACCAGCTCTCTTGAAGACGGCAGCCAGCCTTCGCTGCAGTCGACCGCCCACACTCTTAGCATTCTCGCGAAGGTCCGCGAGATGCCGCCCTCTAACGAGTTCCGCCTGAACTGCACGTTTGATCAAGGTCAAAAGGTGGAAAACTATAAGATTGAGCATGTCGCCTCGCCATTGCCTTGCGTTTGTAACAAGATGATTGCGAAGGAATGATTCGCATCATGTAAAATTTAAAAAAAGCTTAAAAATAACTTTAAAAATTTTTCTGGTAAATATTGTCCAATTATGCTATTTATCGTTTCGAAATGGTTTTTTTAGAAATAATAAAAAATTTATGTACTCTTGCAGTGTGTATTTTGACGTCGTTGGCCGTGTGCTCACAAAGCCTGCCAACCCCACGCACTGATTCCATGCTGCAACGATTTTTTCAAAATCTGTGTTGATAATGTTGCATATCTAATAGGGTTTGAAAACCAAAACTTTTAATTGCATTATAATACCGAGAGAGTCATGAGAAACATGGAAGAGTGAAGAGTGTCAGACGATAAATACCTACGCTAATCGCGCTTGTTTCAAATCCGAATATCTAACTGCCAATTACTCTAGTCGTAAGCCTTTCGGTCAACATTATTCCTACGAGATTGCATGGAGTAAATTTAGAGAAAAATTACATTTTTTGTGCGAACACGACACTCCGATTTTGCTCGAACTTCATAAGTATATAGCTTTGGAAATGGAAAATTTGAGAGACTCACAGATCGTCATAGAGTTGATCGTTCTCCTCGGATCTCCGATAGCCTCTCCTAATGGTCCCCGTCATGAACTCATCGTGCTGCACACACCGACCGATCACTGCAATATTTCATATCTCGAAAATATTCAGAAAAAAATTCAAAATACAACATACGAATGTATATTATGTATATCTGCTCACTTACGGAAGCATGAGATAGTTAACGAAATAAATCATTAAAGGGCACCATTAGAAATTGAATGAAGATAGGTATGTATCATATGCACAACATTCTGCCCGGTGAAGAATGTGTCTAATAGCGAATTGACCACTATTTTTGAATTTTCTCAAGAGTGGTTCAACCAACCTACATCAAACTTTCGGGGCCTTTGGAATTCATAGCGACGAACTCGGGTTCCTCTACCCCAGCCGGCGATATTGGAACAACGGGTCGGCGGCGCAGCAGGAAACAGGTGGGACTGGGGTGCGGTAACCTGTTGGTTCGGTTTCCGGCGGTGGCAAATTTTTGCAAGTCTCTGGGACTTGTGATTTTCAAGTTATTTTGGGTTACCATCTGTGAAAAGTGTGGATGAAAGATCAGATCCGGTATTTCACTGACACTCCCTCTCCAGACAGCAGGCTGTCACCAGAGTTCTCTTTCATAGGTCTAAAATTCGACAACACAGAATGAGATCTCGTGGAACTTTAGTGTAAGTCTTCTTTGAAACATTTTCCGCAAGTTTTCAAAAAATGAAAAAAAAAACTTTAAAATCACAAGTCCCAGAGACTTGCAAAAATTTGCCACCGCCGGAAACCGAACCAACAGGCTACCGCACCCCAGTCACACCTGTTCCCTGCTGCGCCGCCGACCCGTTGTTCCAGTGCCACCGGCTGGGGTAGAGGAACCCGTAGCCGAGACTTGGTCGGGACCGTGTAGAATCCTTCGGAATCTTTGACGTCAGATTTCTCGAAGATGTGTGGACGTCGGCAGCTAATTTTCTCAGGATCTACTAATCTTTCTGTGCTCTATCGAATGGTGGTGGTCTCATGTCTGGATCTGATGATAACTATTTGCCCTTCATTTGTTAGCAATGCCTTTCGAACTATCGATTACCTTCGATCTGCTGAAGCAACTCCGGCAATTGTCGAGAAAGTTGTTCGTGGGCTACTGCTCGTCCCTAAGTATAATACTTAGTCTAAGCTAAGCTAAAATATGACACATTTTTATCGACAGAAAATGCACTTTTTGCCTACGGACTTTAGGTTCTCGATACCTGTTAGCTTTCTCCGATCATTGCACCATCGCAGAAGGAAAGTTCGCTACGTGATAATGTAAGCAAAACAAGAATGGAAAAAACTGATGCATGTCGCCTAATCCATCAGAGTAATCACATTATTGGAGGAAAGCGAACGTTGGGGAATCTTTGCAGCGCACTCCGCTCAATAGAGCGAAACTCTCTTGGCAAAGTGCAAAGTTTAGGCTCCGGCTGAAGTTTTACGGTGGTTAGCGGAAAGAACTGTGCAGCTCTCTCAACGTTCGTTTTCCTTTAGTATTATAATACCTGAGACGGGCGCAGGTTGTCGAGGGTTCGGATGAAATCGGAAGCGTCGAATCGAAGATTCTCGTAAGTGTTGCCCTCGACCCACAGAGAGAATCCAGCAGCGACTGCAAAAAAGTTCCTCAGTTTCTGCTTCTGCATAGTTTTGGCGTTCAGCGCTAAAGCATAATCTATATAATTTAATATGAATGAGCTTGAAAGAGGACTGCCTATAGTTCAACTTTTCCAGATCAGATTTTAGATACTATTGACGAAGAAGTTCCGCCAGTGAACTCATTCCTATTTCGTTAGGATCCTCTTCATACCACTTTGGTCTCTCGTTATAAATAGGAAAGTGATGACCGGCGAAACTTTTGATAAACAACCGTTTCATCAAATCGGTCATTTCATCAGCCTTCATTAGCGTACAATAAGTGTTGATGAAACGACCTATGCGATGAAATGGA
Source organism: Micoletzkya japonica (assembly GCA_900490955.1). NCBI lineage: Eukaryota > Metazoa > Nematoda > Chromadorea > Rhabditida > Diplogasteridae > Micoletzkya > Micoletzkya japonica. The sequence continues at coordinate 42,049 of LS877757.1, read as the reverse complement.
TGTTTCCCGAATGTTTTCCCCACCCAAACCTTCCTGCGGTCGCGGGGGGTCTAGCGAATCTACGGCCGTGTGCAGTCGATGAATCGCCTTCCACAGTTCATTCTCGTCGCGGCCGCGGCAAGGGCAAGCTAAAGGAGACGTAGGCTACACTCATCTATAGATCCAGAGACATTACAGAGAGTAGATTAAACCACTTTCTCCTGGCTCCAAAGTCGATTTTCAATACGGCCAATATTATTGGCGGGAAAAGCTAACTGTGTCCTACTTCGTTTATTCATACGGCTCCGTCAGAAATAGGAATGATTGGTGCTACTGACGGAACGGTTTCCTCAACCGGAATAAACCGATCCGTCAGTGCGTTTTATTCCAAAATGCTCTATTTCTCTCACATTTGGACCCTCTCGCCGTATATTCAGAACGGATTTTCCGACGGATCTTTTTAATCAACCATACCTACCAGGGGTTGCGACAGCCGTACGCGACGCGTGGGTGTACAGCGTGGCCAGCCCTTGCCCGACGGCTGCTTCGACTGAAAACTAGAGGTTGAAAAACGGTTCCTTTTTATGCTTATGTTTCACACATTCATAACCGCGACGTGTCTGGCCACCAAAAACAACGAAACATATCGTCAAAAAGTAACCGATTTTAAACCTCTACCTGATATCCTGATATCCGCATGCTCAGAATCTTTCAGAAGGCTTTCGATGGGCGCATAACTCAAAGAATGCTATCGCATTTGAAACGCTATACTTATACTGTTACTAACGCTGAGGCTTGCGCTCTATCTAATGATGAATAGTAACAAACTTACCGTTAGGACCGGGGACACGCTCAGACATCCGTGGTTTCTGAAGAAGAAAAGAAGAATAAAGCTGCAAAGGCACCAAAACATCTACACATCTACAAAATACAAAGAGTGAGTTGAATGAGCATCTTACTCGTCCACCCAACTGCTTACGACGCCTCTACCTACACTCCGATTCCTCTCACTTCCCTTCTTTAATGGGGTCGATTCCGATAGAGTTGTCAGAGGTCTGACCAAACTAGGTTCACCCGCAAACTAGGTTCTCCATTTTCGAACTATATACAAATGAGCTTTACCCGGCATAAGCACATAACCGCGAACAACGACTATTTCATCAAGGTTTTCCTGCAATAGTTTCAACATTCGTAGAGTATGAAATTAGGTATCTTTCATCCTTTATTGTGCAAAAAAATGACAATACCCAGATATAACATAAAAATATTTATTGTACAGACTGACAAATAAAGTAAGGGGTGTAGATACCTAAGTATTATAGACAAAAAGGTAGATTGTATAATGTATATAAAATCCGAGCTTTTAGCGGGGAATATTATATTAAACTTATTCTTAAAGGAGCAGTACCACAAGTTTCTGACCATATTGGCCATATTGGTCTTTACGTAATTCAGTATATCTAACCATCCTGATCGGGTATTCCGAGTTTTATGCGATTGCATTCACTCTCCGCGGAGTAGTGCAATGCGCAATGCAAATGCAAAGAGCAATGCGCTTTTCACAAAATCGGATATATTAGCCAACTGAGAAGAGATACAGCTGTGAATTACAGACAAATTGATTTCTTACATTATTCTGATCATTTTAGTAAAAAGAACGATCGGAAAAGATGGGCGGAAAGGCCTTAATTGATACGTCAGAGTAGCGCGGGAATTCAAATACTACCGTACTCGTGGGCCGGCTCCTTTAAATGAGGGAACTTTTTCGTCAAAAATAAAAAAAAATCCTCAAAGCAGGGAGTGAAACAATCTAAAACCCAATTAGATAGCATATCTGTGCCTTTCCCGATCCTTTCATGTCTCACTCTTTTTGCACACTTTTGTCCTTTCGACGTCTCCTCTCCTTCAACTACCGCTTCAGTCTCCACTCTCAGCATGGAATGACGACTTTCTGTCGTCTTCGTAGAGCATCATTAGCAGGTGACAAATGATGTAAATAACAATGCGCAATGTCCTACACATTGTTCAGGAAATTGCACTTAGATAAATAGCCTTTGATTGATTTTACTCCGTATTTAACCGGACAGTGTTTTAAATTCACACTCCTATTCTGTTCAGGGATGCGTTGACCTTGCCGTAGCAAGAATAGCCCTCTGGCTCTGCTGGCAATTCACAAAGAACCAACAGGGTCGGCGTCTAGCAAGCATACGCGTTGCCTGTCCATTACCTTCATCCCTCGCATTCCAAAAATACTGTTAGCGAATGGCGTGTTTCACTGAAATCTATGTACAGTAATTTTTTGTTATTCATTTCGCTAATAGATGCTCTTCCTGTCCGACTGCGGGTCGTTGTTCAAAAATTTTTCATACCTGACGGTACATCGGGAATGAATTCAGTAAAAGGTTGCGGGATGTTCCCGCGATTCGCCGTGTAATTTTACTTATGGTTGATGAAAATGTTCCATCAGTCATCTCATTCCTACTTCCGACGAGAGAGCGACGCAGTATGAAGAGATTCCAGACAAAGTAGGAGTGAGTTTACTGATGGCGCATTTTCGCCAATAATATAGTGGAATAAACCGGTCCGTCCGTTACTTTGATTCCAAAATGAGCCTACTTCTCTCACTTGTGCACACTCTCTCGCCTTATATTCGGAATGAAAATTTTCCGATGGATCTTTTTATACCACTATACTGAGGCCCAATTAGGCGATCCACTATATTTATCTTACGGTATTCCTTCGTCTTCAAAAATTCTCCTTTTGGGTAGAAAGGTACAGAAACGTAGATCGTATGTTTCAAGCCCGATTTATTTGCAAAGTTTTACGTTTTTCAAGCGAACGTAAACTTAGCAAACTAATGAGTATGAGCCTTATAATCCTGTGCAGTAGGTAAAATTATACGGCGAATCGAATGGTGGTGATTAGAACTCTCAAATCCCCTAGATGCCAAAAAGTGCAGCACTATGCGGCACTATGCTGCATCTGTTCCGAAATGATCTACCTACCGTCAAAACCGAAAATTGTGGGACAAATACCATATTTTACCGTATTTTTCGCATTATCAGCTTTAGAATAAAATAAATCTAAAAATTTCTTGCATATTCGGAAAGAGCAGCTCAAACTACATAGGTAAACTTTGAAAAAGTTTTATTTCTGGATTTCGGAGTCAGATGGCATGTGCGGGGTAATGATCACCTCCAGGACCAGTCAAAATATCAAAACTTTCAAATTTAAGCAAAAAGTGTATAAAATGTTTATCAGCCTCGTGATACTCAAATGAATCGATTTAGGCTGAAAAATAAGTCAAGGAATGCTAGAAATGAGCTTTCTTCCCATCCTGATTTAGAGAGTTTCGCAGCGGTTCCACCGGTTTCAGTAATTCCGTAGCGAAGCACGAGTTGTCAATTTCAAACTTTTCAAGCTAGGATGACTCCAAAAGGTCCAACAGACGCACAACATTTCATATGTCGTTTGATGATTGCCGCAGTGCAGTGGCAAAAATACGGTAAAATACGGTATAATACCGTATTATACGGCACTTGTCCCAGAATTTTCGGTTTTGACGGTATTGTAAAAAAGTTTTTTTTTCAAAAATATTGCAAAAAAAGTAACGGAAGCTTCTCTCACAATCAGGGAATCGTATTGCTTTTCCTATGGACTCTCTTCAAGTCCATCCATCGAGTTATATTGCAATAAATAAGGAAAAGTGCAAGGAGGTATTTTCACAAAGATAATATATTTATGCAGAGAAATATCGAATATAAAATACTATTTAGCATCCCTTATCGTTGTTATGTCATCTTCAACGCTACCTTCTTGTTCTTCGCAAATATTTTTCCGATGATCTAGGGGCCGATTTTCAATTAGATATCTACGATTTATCGAATAACGTAAGCTTTTTTCACGATTTGAAACGTTACCATCTTTTTCCAAAACATGATAGAATGGACATGGATAGCTTTTACCTACTACCTAATCGAGTTTCGCATAGTGCACACTAGAAATAGATTAGATCACTTAGAACAGCACCGGAATCTGCGTTATGAATAGCTTTTTAAAATCAATAACTCCTAGAATTTCGCATTGTGCATCAAGTTTGGTAACGATTCCTCAAGTTTAAAGATTTTTAAAACGTAAAAATGTGGCATTGGAGAGGTTCGATCTGGGATAGCGAGAATTTATCGGGATTTCTAAGATAAAAGCAGTTTTAACCGGTTTAAAGTTGTCTAATCATCACCAAACTTGATACACAAGTAGATCTCGTCCTGGGAATTCCAAAAATTCCAACCAGAACTCTGCCGCCGTACCAATTGAGCTCCGTGGAGAACTAGCCCTTCCCCTCTGTGATCAACAGCGCCCGAGTGTTATGTGACCTTTATACAAGGAACAAAACATAAGTAGTCGGAAACATAAGTAGTAAAACACAACGAAAAGAAGGGAAAATGGGACTGGGAGTCTTCTTTCGCTTCTCGATCTTCGCCCGATAGTAGCACCTGCCAAGGAGCGGTTAATACCGTACTACTCAACTCAAATGCAGAAAGATGTGATAGGAAGATTGGAAAGTGGTTTACTCACCAATGGGTGCCGTAGGCATCCTCAAACTTGAAGATCTTCGCCCGATAGTAGCACCTGCCAAGGAGCGGTTAATACCGTACTACTCAACTCAAATGCAGAAAGATGTGATAGGAAGATTGGAAAGTGGTTTACTCACCAATGGGTGCCGTAGGCATCGTCAAACTTGAAGATCTTCGCCCGATAGTAGCACCTGCCAAGGAGCGGTTAATACCGTACTACTCAACTCAAATGCAGAAAGATCACAAAATACTGAGCTAGAGCGGCAGCTTTGTCTTGGTCGGAAGTACATGTAAGGCCAGCAGAGAGAATAGGGGGAATAATTGGAGAGCTATCCTTGATGCTATTACTAGCATGGTTAAAGAATGAACGAAGGTTAGGGGAGCTAAGGAGACGGCGTTCGTGGGAACGATGTGTATTACCAATGGATTTACCGACTGCGCTACCCGACACAATGGTAACAGGTGAAGGGTTGGTACATAAAGGACAACGGGAAGCAGCAAGATAGGGGGATAGACCAATTGAGTGGCGATTACTGTACAATTTACGACAACGGGCAATTAATCTACGGGACTTAGCAGAAAACTTAGCATACTTAGGTGACTTAGAAGATAGAGGGAGAAAACTACGAATGAGGTCGGTTACAACTGAACAAAAAGATGAATACATGAAATGGGGGTCGGTGTGCGGTTCTAGCAGTCTATTCCAGTCACAATAGTATTAATGGATTGCCAATCGGCGCGCTAATAATTGTAAGAGGGTCTCTTAGGAGGGTGGGAGGGAAAGGAAACAGAGAGGGTAAGGTAGACAGAATTGTGGTCGAGAGAGGGAAGCGGATTCCGTCCTTTAAACCTGTGTCTCACCATTATGCTGTTACATGCCTAGCGCCTGTTGATAAATATATAATATATAATATTAGGTAAAGCTCGCTCGCTCTCCGAACATTCAGAACACCGCAGAACACCAAATGGACGGGACAGTCCCGTTATGCATGCTCAAATTAAATATGGCCAAAACAAAATAAGAGCAAGGGTAGAGGCGCATTTGGCAAAAATAATTTGAGGAATGTTATACCTATACTCGCTCGCTCTCCGAACATTCAGAACACCGTGGGTAAAGCACGGTAATAGTAACAGAAAAGCAAGGTGAACTAACAAACCACCGTCTCATAATCAGGCATCCCTGCTGGATCCGACCCACCATTATTCTGCACAATTCATCACTGCTGTTAATTATTCCTACTGGAATACACATTCTGAACGCCGATTATCAATGCGTGCTACTTGCTGACGCAACAAAAGATAAGGTAAAATTGATAAATCCTTTTCTTCCTACTACTAGAAAAATATGAAACGGAAAATACTTGATAATATTTGGCAACGGAGTGTGCAAAAGTGAGAGAACCTTTGGAACGAAATAAATTGACGGGCCGGTTCCTTCCAGAAACTACACGTATTTAAATGGAATCGCGTTTCCATGCTGACAACAAAGAAATTTCTCTGATTCAATTTCCTTTTTAGCTGCAGAAGAACGACTTCAGTATACTGGGCGCTTGTTCTGTTGGAAACGTAATCATGACCGCCTTTACATCTCTAGAACAGGTTGAAGGATGGTTCGTAAGGAAGTATTACGTGATTGAAAGTACGTATTTTTTACAATTCTATAGTAACTCTCGAATTCACAATTCCATACAAAACATAAGCACAGAGAACAAGTATGTGATCTTTTTCGCCTCCGGGCATATATAAATAATGTGCCAGCTTGCAAATCCATTTTTCTTGCAGACAACACACTGGACTCATACTTTCTTCAGCAACTGATCAGCATCTCGGAACCCACCCCCTTAATGATAGCATGACATGCATTGTTGACTTCCTTCAGTGAGACTTTATCTTAATACAGTAAAGGTGCTCAGCAAAATGAAGGTTAGCGGGCGAGTGGCTGAGGAAGTCGCGTTCCTCGAGGCATCGTAAAGCTCATTAAATGAAATGCATCGATAGAGTTAATGGAGAGTGAAAGCACACAAGATTCATTCACTAAGTAATGTTAGAATAATCTTATGAAACAAACCAATTTTACTTCCTAATTTTAAGCATATCCGTTAGCGTGTGGTTCGGAGGCGACGTTGATCTGCGAGACGCCATTCCTAAACGGTAAGACGTCGATAGAGAACTGAATCAGGCAACCAACAAACAGACCGGTTCCTCTCGCTCTCTTCACACAAGCTCAATCTGATCTTATTTATGTCAATGCTTGATCATGCAATGCAATAGCAGAACGTCGGATGGTAATTTTTTAAGCACATCATTTACTTGCTTTTCAAATTTTGAATCACTTTTCAATACGCTCATCATGTACTCGCGAGGATCGCGAGGATACTCAAAATCGTGGACACCGAGTGAGTATTTGACGAAGATATTAAGTCCCCGACCTCTCCTATCTATCAAGTCTCCCTCATTTGGAACCCCTTCACTGTTAGCCCAGATAAACGGTGTAAAACTGTAAACAGTATGTACTGAACATTAGTGTGGCAAAATTTTAAACCGTGTTTTATGACTTTACGGTGTGTTCCGCTTTTCTCTACTATACGAGTCTTTGCATCTTGCAGCACTAACGGCTCCCAATGTCATGCCTCAAGATGAAGGCGGGGTGAAGCGTTATAATCGAAAACGCTTCTTAGAAGAGCTTTTTTCTTCGTTCTTTCAAAATTCTTAGAAGAGCTTTTTTTTTCAGGAAGTGTTCTTCGATTATAACAGAACATCGAATTTTCATCTGAACTGTCTAAGAGTAGCCCCTTCGCATAGAGAGTGTAACCTAGAGAGAGAACGAGAGAAAGTGACCAATGCTGTTCCGGTATTACTGAGTACATAAGTACGGGAAAGAGTATATAAACCGATGTACTGAGTTGTGAGTATCCACTTCCTTCTCTCCTCACTTTCCCTCCCAACTCCCTACTCCTTATAAAATGAAGGTCGCCATCGTTGCCCTTGCACTCTTTGCCGCAGCTTTCTCTAAACAGGTGGGCTAATTTCTTGAGTAATGTATCTATAAACGTTATTTATTTCAGTCTTTAATGATGAAATAAATTCAGACCTCTGACAATCGTGCGAAGCGTCAACTTTTGGTTGAAGGTTATGGATATCCTGCTTATGGAGTTGGATATTACGGATATCCTGCCTATCACTCATTCGGGTATCCCGCATACCACGTTATTGGAAAGAGATCTGCTGAGGTATGGTTCTAATATTTTATTTCTCTTTAGGAATCTTTAATCCTCATGTTTATCCTAAATCCCTTATATAGATACCCTCTCTAATTATCCCATTGAGGTACGGTTCCAAATGTCAAACTTTAATTTCTCCCATTTCTCCTCTAGTAATCCACATTCTCTACTGATTATCCCGTTGCAGCCCGCCCGTGATAAGAGACAAATCCTCGCCTACCCCTCAGTAGGATATGCTGCGTATCCCACTCTCGGATACACTGCTTCTCTTGCTTATCCCGCATACAATCCGTATGCAGTTGTCTACGGAAAGTAAACCACGATCTCAATTGTTTATTCGACCGATTGCGAGTATTGATAAATATTGTTCATGTCGTATGAAGAAGCAAAAGATTTCCCCAAACTCCAACTGCAAAACTACACCAATTCCTTGCATCTCAGAACCCCGTTTATCGGTCCAAACAGGGCGCGCTCAATTCTTCCTCTTGCACATAACCAGAAACTCGGCGCACTTGGCCTTCCCTTCGAAAGCCTGAAAAGCGAGAACATTGGCGGGAAATTCAAATCCAGAAATGGCGGGAAGAAAGGAACTCGAACCTTCTCCTTTCCGTTCCAGCCGGCCGACGCGCGCTCAATGGCAATGTTCATGTTGCCGAGCAGTTCGTGGTTTCCGTCCTGAACCAGCCATCCTTCACGGTTACAGGAACTGGATAGATATCCTTCTCCGTTCCAGTTTAGGTATATATCACAGCATTCCTAGCGTTCGATTAGCGAATGACGGTTTCCGCTGTGATCTATCGTCACTGCGTCGACAAAAATGAGTCAAAATTCGCCAATTTGAAAACTAACTACTCCTCATCAGTCCAAAGAGCTGCAAAAATTTGGTGAAGATTCATGCCGCCGTTCATCATCCAGATTCCACGGTAAGGGCACGCTATTAGACACTTCCGCTTTTGGTGGGAATGCTGTGATATGGCCATTTGCCTAACGGTCGACCGAGCCTGGGTTTCGCACCCCTCCCTCCATTCCAGGTTCCACCAAGCCAATCTGACGGCTAGTGAACTAGTCATTCACTAGGTGCAAATCGTGGGGAATATTCCCCATGAAGTAGTAGATGTCTCTTTCCATTTCCCGGTTCCCAGTTCCCGGTTACCTTGAGAATGCAGGGTACGGCCCCCGCCACGTGCACCGGCTCCCAGCCCTCCGTCCGCATGTTCTTGTACGGGCGCCACGAGTACGACAGGCCCTCCTGAAGTTGGCATTTTAGTGGGGTGTTTAGTCCTCATTGTCTTTAGTCTTTAGTCTCTAGTGTTTTTAGTGTTTTCAGTTTTTAGTTGCGGCAAGTGTTTAGTGCTCAAATTTCTATATCTTAGCGGTTCGTACAGTCGAATGAAGCTGAAATGAAAAAGAAAGTATGAAAAATGAAAAACAAATCAAAAATGTACACTGCCGGGCGGCGGGGAGCAGATCATCTGGAACGAGCCGACCTCCGGCCCCGAGTTCTCCTGGTTGTTCCGGGCGAACGTCGCGCACGCCTGACGGTAGTGGGCATATGTGCATATTTGCAAATTTCCATATTTGCATATTAGCTTTTTTGCATATTCGCATATAACGTAACGCACGCACATTTGAGGATCTCTTCGGAAAAGTTCGGAAAAGATCATGCAATCCATGTTTGGCCATATCAGCTAACAGCAAGCGAATACATGAATTTGTTGTGTATACCTACATTTAGCTGCGAAGCTATAAGTAATATGAGTTATCAAGCGTACCTTTCCGGCTGCGTCGGGGTAGGCCCGTCCAAAGACCGGCTCGCCGTGCTTGTACCACAGGGCCACGTAGAAGTTGGCCTTGCCTCCGGTATCCGTGGTCAGAGGGCGGTTGTCAGCCTGAATTCAAACAGCTTTCATATACTTTTAACGGGCCTCTCTGAGCACTTTTTAACCCCTGCTTTCTGCCTCTCATCTGAAAGAGCAGTGTCGAAGACCTACAATCCTACATTTGCATCTTTTTCCCGCCATTCCACGCTGTTTAAATTAGCTGTTTAAATGTCTAAAAAAAAGTTGTATGCAATGTTACATTGCTCTTCAGGGGCCGCGCGAATGCGAATGTAATTTCGTGAATACTGTAGCGTGCTAGCGGTCTGATTCGTAGGCATAGTTTATTGAAGGAATGGAGACATATGTCTTCTGAAAAGAAGAAAACTGAAGGAATGTCTAAAATACGCTCTTGAGGGATCGCAATGTGCACAGAGTGGCCCTTTAATTATGCTTCTCATGAAACGTCAACAAAGAATCACCGCAAGGTATTTTTGACCCCCCCCCCTTCGTTGGCATTGTAGGCAAAATGGAATAAGGGAATAGTAAGCCTGTTTAGTGCAATATATTTATCCCTTTCCCTGCCATTCTGCCACTCCTAATTAGCGTGCGGCTATCGAAAGAGAGCTATGTAATGCGATCAGGCACGCCGAGAGAGCGGAGAAGAATGACGATTTGATAGTCAAACTCTGCTCCTAATCACTCGACTCACCAGCATGGCAGCCGCGGGCAGCGGACTGCCGACCCTCAGGTCGCACCAGATGTCGTCGTAGATCTTTACGCCCGTCGGCGGCGGCGTCAGCGTACGAAAGATGCCCAGGAACTTCTGGAGAGGCAAAGATCAAAGATCAATACGTGAAAGATCAAATATATAAGATCAGCATCATACTACAGTGGAATAAACGTCGGCTTCTTCCGTTCCAAAATAAGTTTGTGCACACTCTCTCACTTTATATGGTCTTAAAAACTTAAAACTGATTGGAACGTATAAAATCGTGAACGGTGTTTAGCGAATTTAGCGTTTCCAAGATATTCCAAGAGTTCGGGAAAACGGATAGCTTTTTGAGAGCAGTGCCACCTAGAGTTTCAAATACTTTCAAATACTAGATACTACACGTTGACTAGACACGGCACCGGAATCGGCGCTACAAACGTAATGATTATATCTTAAAGTGAAGGCTAGAAAAGGTTTTAAGATCAAAGCAGAGCTCGAGTATCAGACTACAAAGACCAAAGACCAAAGTTCAACTCACACTCGCGTCCCCGCCCGCCACACTCTCGCTCTTTCCGTTGTAGCCGACCATCGCGACGTCCGTTCCCAGGTCATAATAGCCGAGCAGGTCCTTGCCCTCCTGGAAAGGGCGATTTTTAGACTTTGAACTTGTATTTTGATCTTTGATCTTTGATCTTTGATCTCCCACCTTAGTCTTCATAAGAACCGGCACCGACATGCCACACCGCACAATCTCCAGGTCCTTGCGACCCTCGTCTTTCGTCTTGATCGGAAGCCACTGGTACCTGCAAATATCGAAAATTAAAGGGCCGCCGGCCCACGAGTACGGTAGGATTTGAATTCCCGCGCTACCCAGATATTGCAATTTCGGCCTTTCCGGTCATCGCTTTCGGTCGTTCTAAAATGATCAGAGAAAAAGAACGACCGAAAAAAATCGTTTTGTCAACGAACCAGAGCTGTTTCTCATCTCAATCAGCTATAATAATATAGCCGATTTTGTACGAAGCGCGTTGCTCTTTGGACATTCAGTACTCCGCGGATAGTGAATGAAATAGTGTAAGATTCGGAATACCCGATCAGGATGATTAGATCTAATGAATGACGCAAAGAGCCAATATGACCAGAAACTCGTGGTCCGGCTCCTTTAAAGATCAAAACTAGACATCAGAGATCAAAAGTAGAGATCAAGATCAAAGATCAAGCTCCCACCAGTATCCGTTGGAGTTAAAGTCGCCCTTGTACGTGAGAATCTGGATCTGGCCGCCCAGGTCGCGCTTTCCCGTTAGTTCTACCTAAACGTATGCAATAGCAAAGTTCAAAGATTAAAGATCAAAGATCAAATAGATCAAAGATCAACCTTCGAATACGGAAAGGAGCACTCGACGACACCATCGTTGTTCCAGGCTCGGCCGTGGACCGGCTTGCCGAACTTGTACCACAGCGCCACGTACATGTTCTGCTGGCCCGGAATGCGAACCTGGCAAAGATCAAAGATCAAAAATCAATTGAAAGATGCAAAGATGAATTGAACGATCAAAGATCAAAGATCAATTGGAAGATCAATGCACAAAGGCCTACCGGATCATCAGGAAACGGCGTGCCTATCTCCTGGAAGGCCCACGAGTCCTCTTTGACTGCTGGCATACTGTAAATGTGGAAATTTCCTGTTGTGATGAAATAATACGTGAGGGTTACTGTAAGCGGTTGTTATGGTGCGTTCAGTGTCGAAGGGGGGTTAAAGATCCTCGATTATTTGCTATGATTCTTTGTTGACATTCGAAGGGAAGCGGTCAGATTTTCCAAAGATGAAAGGGCCCCGACCGCTTTTCCTGGAAAGACAGAAAAAGAATAACCGCTTCTTGGAACGTCAGCAAAGAGTAACAGAGATATCGAGGAAAATGCGACCGCTTTTTGTCGAATGTCAACTAAGAATCACAGCAAATAATCGAGGATTTTTGACCCCCCTTCGACACTGAACCGCACCATTAGGATGGGCAGTCTACCTGTGGCGATGGAAGGAGCAAGGTTACGGTAGAGGCATATTGTTGCTCAACCAACTTATTCGCGAAACAAAAAAATATTGGGTCTCGATGTCGGAGGAGAGAGAAAGGAGAAACCGACCTGTGCCGACAAGAGGAATGCTGCGAATGAGGGGACGGGCCTCATCGCCCGCCTTTTATACTCCCTCCCCTCCAGACGCGTTGCGGTCGCGTTGCGATCGGCATAACGTGATTATGTGGCTTATTTGTTTCGCTTAGAACATCGCTATCGCTTAGAACAGCGTATATCCGTATGCGGTTCTCGTTGCGAGACCTTCTGGAGAGAAAAAAATGGCACAATGTCATACAATATGACATTTTCTGATATTTTGGCAAATTTGACCGAAATAAGAGGTTTCAAGCCTCGGCATTGCTCTCATAATTTTTGCCGTGGCCAATTTCATCTATGAAAATACCGGAAGCTCAAAAAACGTCGATTTTTAATGCAAATAAATAAAAATAAAAAAACTACGGGTTGGCCGAGTATACCGGGCCGGGAACTATCCAACTTTTAGCAGCGCATACCACCAGCCGGACTTTTCCGGCTCTCTGAGCCCGTACTCTCTAGCTCAGTTCCGATCGCCCCCCCCTATGTATTTGTTGTTTCTAGCTCTTCTTTTGCTTGTTTTGCTATATGTACCGATTCAGCTGTCAAGCGGCGGTCGGAGAGGCCGACTTTAGCTTAGATGAGTCTTTTACCGCTAGTTTTCCGTTTGAATGGTTCAGAAAGTGGCTTGTGGTGCCGTTTTCAGGTCTTCGCTCGGTTCGCTTCTCGCGGTCGTCGCTTCGATGTGCCCGCGCGCTTTGCCGGATCGGATGGACGTGCTGCGCCGATGACCGATCGTCAGTATTAGCTTTTTATTTTGAATTTGAAAGGCCTTGCTAGGCCGGGTCATTGGTAGTTTTTTTATAATTCTCGCTGCGCGTAGGCAAAGCAATGGAGAGTATAATCTGACCCAGTCACTATAGAGTGTAAAATGCTACTTTGATAAGCGGGATTGCCTGATCTTTCATGTAATGGGTAGGCGAAGTGGCTAATTCTAAATTGATTCGTATACTCGTACCATGATCCGTACGAACTGTTTTTTTTACTTATTCAGTTAAATAAACCTACAAATAAGGGCCTACCCATTAGGACTGGGCAGGCCGATCGGCCTCGTTTCTAGCAACGTTGTATTTGATAATCAAAGATGATATCACTCCTTCTAATCGTTCCCTGCTGAGCGTCGCTCTCGGACGGTCGGCTCGCGCCTCCGCTCCTCGCCATCTCCACTCCCCTCTCCACTCGACGAGAGATTACGGCCGGCTTCTCAACGGTGGATTATTCTTATTTTTCCTGTAAATATTGCCTTCTGAACTGGCAAGAACCCAAGTATGCGGTCAACATATTATAGTTGGCAAAATTTGCGTTGCCTGTAGAGTGTTGTCGCTCTGTGCTAAAATGTTGTTGTAGGGATATGACACTTCTCTGGCGATGACTCGATGTGTAAGGCTTTCTTTTGTTTCACCTTCCTCCTTTCTTCTAATAGTATTATAATTATCGATTCTTCTTCTGTCGTCGTCCCCTCTGTTTCTTTTCGTTCGCTAAACGACTGTCTCCAGTCAATCAGGCTATAAGTTGTATATGACGCACTCCGCGGGAGAATGGAGAGGCTCCCGGCGGTAGAAATTTCATTGTCACCGAATTTAACCAAAACAAGTTTTTAAGTACTTTCAAACATGGACTACAAAACTGCGTTTTCAGAATTTTGATATTCGCTCTCTCTCTGTTGCAGGGCGCTGGGTCAAACTGGAGCCGTTTGGCGCTGTAGGCGAAAACGGCCGCGCTTCAAAAAATCATAACTAATTCGAAAGTAAATATTTTTCGATGCGGTTTTCTCAATTAGAATCAGAATGAGGATCTAAAAACGGTTGTTCGTTTTCCGCAATTTTGTCCAACTCGCTCAACAAAGCGCACTTAGCGTTTCGATGAATAAAACATCAAAAACGCGAAATTATGCAACATGTCTAATCGTTATCTTATAGAGAAATTTTGGCGCTACAAAATGGCATTTTTCGATTTTTCCGGAAGCCCCCAAATTTTTGAATAAATTTCAATTTTATTTTTCAAGTATCTTAAATTCAAAAGTAATGCAGAGACTATTAAACGCGCTAGATAGCGCTTTTTATGCTGATCATAAAAATATATAACTTTGATATGAAATCTTCATAACTAAAAAAGTTATGAGTGAAAAACTGGAATGGCCCAATGCGCCGGGTGAGTCAAAGAAAATGAAGTTCATTTAGCATTTAGCGCGTTTACCGTGATGAAAAAAATCAGCACAATTTTTGGCTCGTGCCGGGGTCGAACCCGGCGCATTAGGAAGTTCCACTTTTCCACTCATAACTTTTTTAGTCATGAAGATTTAATGTCAAAGTTATATATTTTTATGATCAGCATAAAAAGCTCTATCTAATGTGCATAATAGTGTCTGCATTACTTTTGAATTTAAGATACTTGAAAAATAAAATTGAAATTTATTCAAAAATTTGTTGCTTCCGGAAAATCGAAGAATGCCATTTTGTAGCCCCAAAATTTCTCTATAAGATGGCGATTAGACATGTTGCACAATTTCGCGTTTTTGATGTTTTATTCATCGAAACGCTACGTGCGCTATGTTGAGCGAGTTCGACAAAATTTCGAAAAAGGACTTAACATCCGTTTTTAGATCTTCATTCTGATTCTAAATGAGAAAACCGCATCGAAAAATATTTACTTTCGAATTAGTTATAATTTTTGAAGCGCGGCCGTTTTCGCGTACAGCGCCAAACGGCTCCATTTTGACCCAACGCCCTGCAACAGAGAGAGCGTATATAAAAATTCTGAAAACGTAGTTTTGTTGCCCAGTTTTGAAAGTACTTAAAAACTTGTTTTGGTTAAATTCGGTGACTATGAAATTTCTGCCGCCATGGAGCTTCGAATTCACTCGATTCTCTCGCGGATCGTGTCATATATCGATCGATCGCCTTTTATCTATGACGTGTGTGTATAATAAAGCGATTTCTTCTAAGAATGACAGCTCAAAGCAATGTGTGGTGGTATCGGTGAAGAGACCCTGATCCGAGTCAGACGTACTGGATGAATACGTTTTTGACGTTTTTTTGGGGAAAGTTTGCTTAAAATTGTGCAATGCGATGTATGACGTATAGTATGACGTTTATCAGACGTAATCTCAATTGTCATCTCCTGAAATTCTGAACACGTGGAGCTATTTCATGGTCTATGAGTAATGGCTAAGACACGAAGGAAGATTTCGAAGTTCACTAGACTATCAACCAGCGAGGTGAATTTTATCCAAACATTGGTGAAAAGTACTATTGTCATTCCTCACATCGAAATGTCTTGTCATCTTGTCCCCTGTTCCCTTACCTGACGAAAATACAGTCAAGCTAGTAAATGTGCGCCCAAGTTTGAAACTTTCCCCACTTTTGACATAACTCGGTTCAAATTGGTCGTAGAGATTTCTAGTTGGTTCCATTCGATTCCTCATGGCAAGATCTATCTATGTGACAAATTTGATAAAGATCGGATAACCTTGAAGGTCAAAAACGAGCCCATTTCTACCTCTGTCTCCCAAATGTTGCATAGGTCTGTATACCCTTTCCGCTCTCTTATTTCGCTCCATAGAATCCTTCAACTTGATCCGTTTTCGGTCAAACTTGATACAGAGATAGATCTCATTGTGAGGATTCGAATGCGGCCAACTAGAACTCTGTAGGATCATTTTGAGCCGACTTATGCCAAAAGTGGAGGAAAGTGGGGAAAGTTTGAAATTTGGGCGCAAATTTACTAGCTTAAAGGTAACCTAAACTGCCAGCCAGGACTCCCGCCAAAGTTTGAATCTATTCCCTCTCAAGCGGAACTTTGGCAAACTGTGGGAAGAAGCCCTTCCCCGCGGGGGACCCCTCCTCCCCTCCCCTTGTTTACCTTTGATCTATCGTCGTACTTTGCTCTTTCTCGTCTTGTTGTTTTCTTGTATTTCGTATCCAAGTTTATCTCACTTCACTGCTCAATTACAGATACAATTCAAGAGAATCGGCGGCTATCGTCATGG
>LS877757.1:4554-21179 GCA_900490955.1 Micoletzkya japonica | reverse complement strand
CTAAAAACGGCACACTCTGAAACTACGGTATCTCTACCGTACACCGCTAAAAATGCACTTAAATAGTGATTATCTCAATATATATTCCAATTTATTTATTTTTATTTAGGAACTAGCAATATTTGGAGAAGGTGGAACACTCTCAAACCGAAGAAAATACAAAAATCTTTAATTTTTTGACAATTAAAATGTTAGCTATAGCGAACTGAGTGTGCCGTGCCTAATGCATTTTCAGTGTCTGCGGTTCCTTCAAATGAACGGTCGTGAGACAGACAGACACACAGACACACAAACGGACAAAATTTGCAGTGCTTTGCTAGTAAGAAGTAAATGTACTGAAATGGCTGGTGCGCACGCTGAGCGCGTTTGACGGTGAGCAAGTGAGTGGATATCTCGGCCTATGTTTGTCTTGGTCATGCTTCGTGATCATTTTCAACCCTAGATCCAAATATTACCTACACACATTCACAGACGCGACGCTTCGTCGTATTCGCCACGGGCACAAGCCGACTGCCAGCGGGAGGATTCGGGTTGGTAGGCTCGTTATTTCACTGGAATCCGCCTAGTTTAGGGGTCTCAATCCACCGCTCACTCTCATTCGTAAAGATTGTAAGAGGAATGATGACGAACTACCATGTACCGACACGCGTCGACACTGTCTTTATGTGAGAAGAGCCACTTTCAATTTTCATTTAATCTATTGATACATTTTTGTAAGAGAATGACGGTTTCGTGTCCAAATATGCCAGGAAAGAAAATCTGCCTAAGGTCAAGCACCAGAGCATGATAGAAAATGTTGCAAAAGTTGCAAGATTTAAGTATGGGTGTATTTCAGGTGCCACAGTACAGTTCGCATTAGATCTTCCACGAACGGTTTTCCGCTGTCATTAAATAAATCTATTGCTGCTTAAAGTTCTCTTTTTTGATGTAGCTCGCAAACTGTGAAACATACTATTTATAAACGTGACAGTGAAACCTGTAAGTTTCCTATGAAACAGTGTGCAAAAAGATCATCTTGCAGTTGTTAGCAGGCTTTAGGACATTTCGGAACCGGACATTTGTATAACTTTCGACAGAGTTTCCCGATTGGCCCCAAATTTGAAGAGTGGTGTCCCACCACGATTACCTACAGTATCCCAATTACTCGGACATTTCGGAACTGGACATCTCGGAACTTTCCCCTGGTTCTGGTTCGCTTCAAATGTGGAGGCCGGTCTATCAACACGATTACTTATCACATTCCAGATTTTCTAAGATCTTCAGATCTTGTTCGAAGATGTCCTTGTGTCGATTCCACCAAGGTTCGAACGTTGAATCCATGTCCGGATCGTACGAGAATCCTCCTTCCGTTCCATCATGTTCCACCAAGGTTCTGTTCCATCATGGCCTGCAGCATATCCTGAGTGGATTTGAGCAGCTCCTGCATTAGCTTCATCGAATCCATCGTTGATTGGGCAAAACATTGATGAATCGAGGAACTTTTTTCTTTAAATGTTTGCGGACACGGATGACCTTTATGCATTCAAATACTAGAACCGATATTCTCGCTCATTTCGAGAACCTCGCTATATCATTATTGCCTCGTATCAGTCGGTCGGTCAATCTTTTCCATCATCAATCGCTTGTCTTTTTCAGCATTAATTGAATCATACCGCACTTAAGAACCTCTGAATCTCGTTATGAGCGAGAACCTCGGGTGGAGAATGAGAGACCGAGATTATCTTTGCACTTTACCTCATTATGGTTGAGGAAAATTTTCCGTCAGTTGCCTCATTCCTACTTCCTTCGAGAGAGCGAAGCGGTATGAAAAGGGTCCGAACGAATTAGGAATGTGTTTACGGACAGAACATTTTCATCAATAATACATACGAAACTTTTTTCTCGGGCGAGAAATGGGAGGGGACGATCATTCCTGACCGAGGTTCTCGTTATCGGGTTTGCCAACACTAGTAGATAGCGGCTCTCTAGTTTATCTGGTAGTAGACTAGAACGAGACCGCTGTTCTTCTCACTCCGCCTTAATGTACTCGCTGGCAAAAAGCTTGAACATCCGTTTGAACTTTCCCTCGAACTGTGCGAGCATCTGAATCGACTTCTTTTCCTTGCAAAAACAGTTGCGACAGTGGATGCGCCATGTGAAAAAGGGGAAAGGTTGCATGTTAAGGAAGCGTAAAGAACCCCTTACTTCGGTACGAACTCTCGCACGGAAGGCTTTTATCCCAAACATTTTGGCTAGTTCGCCTAGCATCTGGAACATTTTTGATATAAAAGGATTTGCTGTAAAATACCTAACGAGGTTTGAACAAAGTTTGATAGAGCAGTGGGAAATATTATATGAAGATATAGAAGTACTGGTAGTACGGCTCATAAATGCATACCATTACATCGACTGGGTCCAGCAGTCCCATGCGCTTAGCGTACTGCCCGATTTGAATGGGAATCGAGGCGTACTGCTGTGGGGTCTTCACAGCGGACGGAACTTCAGCTACAAGGGCAAAGCTTAAAGTCCGTCCTCATATCACCTTGTGGTATTAACTAGGGTTTGTAAAACCAAGCGCGCATTGCACATTTATTTACTGACTCTCTTCGTTCCTCCGTGATCCTGATCCCTCTCTCGGTCTAATAATGCGATTAAAGGGCTTGCTTTTCAAACCTTAGCATTTAAAGCCAAAAGCACAATTATTACAGATTGATTTTCATGGACGTCGGAGGACGGACGTCCTTACGGCTAAGTATTATAATACGTAGCCGTATCACTCTCCTCTACCATATTACTAACGAACCCCTCAGCCTCAGCAGCAATTTCTTGAGTGATGGCGGTCGATCTTTTTCGACATTCGTGTTCATAATCGCGTGCAGAGCCGCACCACAGAGAATGTACGTACCCGTACGGCCTTTAAAGGAGGGTTATGATATCAGGGCGTCATGATGATTTCGTTTGCTAGAAAATGTGAAACCTTCTTTAATATAAAAAGCAAAATAAATAGGAAACCCGTTTAAGATACTTTCTTTTCTTAATTTGATATGTATAATGTTGCACAATAAGTACGTTTTCTGCCAACCTTTTCCATTTTCCGAAAGCACGACAATCGTCTTCTCCTTTCCGCAGGAGGAGAAGTAGATCCGCGGGCTCATTCCTTCCACGCGAACTGTAGTTGTAAATATTGGAATGAGCTCTCAGGGGAACATTTCTCCTCGTTAACCTTTCAAACTATTAAAAGACCTGATTGCTCTTCTCTACATACATAGTGGAACTTTAAAATAAAGATAAAAATACTTAAAATACGCAGCATCATACCTAGCTTGTTGTTCTGCTTTTGGCCAACCATAGGACACCACCTTGCGAACTCCCTTAAACCAAAGCTCATCAGAGCTACTATGCGTTTGGCATACCATTCGTCCACTTGAATGCGGCAGGTTTTCGTTATTACAGTATCCTTGGCGATTTCCTCGTCTGCATCTTCCCTGGCGGTTTTCTCGTCTGCAGCATCCTTGGCGATGTTCTCGTCTGCAGAATCCTTGGCGTTTTTCTCGTCTGCAGCATCCTTGGCGGTTTTCTCGTCTGCAGCATCCTTGGCGATTTTCTGGGCTCCAACCTTCCTGGCGATTTCGATATCATCGCGCCGTAGGGTGGTGCACTGTAACGAAAGAATATGCAACGTTCTAAACATAAACTCTATTTGCCCGAACACCTCGTTTACACTGCATTCAGGGTTTCCGCTTATCATTATTTTTTTATGAAGAGACATAGGAAGCGAAGAAAGGGAATGACTCGGGTACCCCGTCAATGTATGAACCACTTCATTTACGATGAGGGGTCGAGGAAGAGAGGTGTGCCTGGATTTCGAATTGTGATTGGACGGGAGCGTGCGAGGGATGGGGGGGGTGTGCGGCAGGGGGGCGGAGAAAGGGAAGGGATAATGTTTGGACAGCTTTTTATAAGCAAATTCATAGTTTCAACTTTTTACTGGAAATTTAGGACACTGAGACCATTCAATGATGTCATAAAGCATACTGTAAAAAGTGGTCTGAGTGGGCCTTTAGTGAATGATTTTTCCGAACTTCGTAACGGAGATTTGGTCTTATTGTTAGTGAAATATGCCTCACATCGGGATGAAATGGGTCCTTGGTCGTGACCTTGATCTTGTACTGGTAGGCCTCGCATTCTTCTCCGATCGCGTCCGGAATATACCTGCAAAACCAGAAAATTAAATCATTTCCCTCTTGACTTGAACTGCCCACATCTCCATGTAGGGATCTATATTCAAGCACGCTAGACCTACCGTCAAGCTACTAAATTGTGGGCCGTGTTTGAAACACTTGAAACAAGGCCATATCTCGGTTGGGAAAGCTCGTACAGAGTTCTGGTTGGAATTTTTGGAATTCTCAGGACGAGATCTACTTGTGTATCAAGTTTGGTGATGATTAGACAACATTAAACCGGTTAAAACGGCTTTTGTCTTAGATATCCCGATAAATTCTCGCTATCCCAGTTCGAACCTCTCCAGTGCCACATTTTTGCGTTTTAAAGGTCTTTAAACTTGATGAATCATTACCAAACTTGATACACAAGTAGATCTCGTCCTGAGAATTCTAAAAATTCCAACCAGAACTCTGTATGACCTTTCCCAGCCGAGATATGGCCTTGTTTCAAGTGTTTCAAACAAGGCCCACAATTTACTAGCTTAACGGTAGTACAAAGGAGATATCCCAGCCTTTTGAAAGGCGAAACATTTACTGTTAACTTAAAATGTTCTAAAACCAATGCACAACAGAAAGTATAATGTTGGTACTCGCTAAGTATCTATCTTTACTGTCTTTAGTATCATAGGATTTAGTTTCATTCATAGGACACCTATGTAACTCTGTGCACGGCGTTTTATGGCGAAAAGGGCGGAAAGGCCTAAATAGATATATCAGGCCTAAATGGGCGGAAAGGCCTAAATTGATATATCAGGGTAGCGCGGGAATTCAAAATCTACCGTACTCGTGGGCCGTTTCCTTTAAAGGAGCCGAATAACGAGTTTCTGACCATATTGGCTCATTACGTCATTCAGTAGATCTAATCATCCTGATCGGGTATTCCGAGTTTTATGCGATTTCGCTCACTCTCCGCGGAGTAGTAAAGGTGCAAAGTGCAACGCGCTTTTCACGAAATCGGATATATTAGCCGACTGAGAAAACAGGGCTGATTCATTGACAAAATGATTTTTTATATTGTTCTGATCGTTTTAGTAAAAAGAACGACCGCAAAAGATGGGCGGAAAGGCCTAAATTGATATATCAGAGTAGCTCCGGAATTCAAATCCTACCGTACTCGTACGCCGTCTCCTTTAACAGGCTCCAATATCCCCTTCGGTTCTTGCTCCCCCGGTCCCCACTTTGTCTCCTTAGTCCTGCCCAGAATCACGATCGTGTCCACCTTTAATTTCCATATTAGCTTTATGAAGGAAAGCTATTATTTTTTTACTATAAAACTTTTTACCTTCAAAATGAGGGAAACTAAATGATCACTACTTTTATGTTATGTAAAGGTGACGGTTTCAAGCGTATTTCAACTAGTAGTTTTCAAGTTCTCAAGTATTTTGACCTTGTACTTCTCAATCGTCACCCAGAAGTCTTCGAGTTCGTGTTTGAACGGTTCCTGAAGAAGCATCTTTACTCATTTTCTCTAGATCTGTGATCAAAGATATGAATTATTAAAACTGATCACAACAATTATTAAAAATTGCATTCGCTTTCAAAAAAACTGAAGGTAAACAATTTTCAAAAAAAATTAACATCTTACCTTCAGAACGATGTGCTTGCCGAGAAGCTTGGTCTTCTTCAGAGGGGAAGCGTCTAGGAACATATCTGAAATTATTGGATTATCAATGTTGCAAGGAAAAGATTTTTCTGCATTGCACCTCCCGGCGGTCGTCTCTCTACTACTTCCTCGGGGATGCGGTTGTACTCGCGCGTCATTCCCTTCGGTCCGATCCTCCAGTAGGGCTGAACAAATTTCTTTCTATCACTGGTCTTCCTCTTTTAAAAAATGAATGTGTGCTTGGGGAATGGACCCCAAACGGCTTGTCGCATCTGTTGATGCATCGGAGATCAACAGGATAAGAGAACGATGCCCGATGGAACAGTCACCTCGAGGTTGAGGGAGAGTGGAATCGGAGAGCACGAGGAATATCGTGTCGGTAGGAGCATTGAGGCTGAGCCGACGGTGTGCGTTCCAGAGAAGCCGAAGGACAAGCTCAAGGAGAAGCAAGTCCTGCCTCTAAGTGCTCTTTACGAGCGGAGGACGATAAGATGGAAGAAGGATAAGACGATAAGAAGATGGAAGATCAGAATGGATCACATCGTCCAGAGAGAAGTCGAGTCAAGGCATTCGCATGTGAATGAAGGCTAGCGAGTTGGCCAGACCGCCGAGGACAGTTTAGTGAGTGTTGTGGCACACCGACGTGCACACACCACAAACTGGCAGAAGGACTCATGCTCTCCACAGAAGGACTCCCCATTAAAGGGTCCCTCCATCCATCTCATTCATTCCAAGAGATAACCAATTAAGAGCGGTTGATTGATTGCGAGAGACAAGAGAGGAATGAAGAGACGCAGACAGCGAGAGAAATCTTTGCATAGCTTTTTCTCAGCAACGGCGAAGTTTCAACTAAAAAGGAGAAAGGATGAGATTCAGGACATTGAGGGCTATCGAATGATGCCAAAAAATGCATATGGTAGATATTGCCTGGAGGGGCCCTTTAATGCTGCATATTAACATTAACGTGAGATACTCACTCTCAGAAAGTTGAGAATCCGCGACTTCGCTGTCGTTCTGTCCGTGTTGTACGCACTCCAGATTGCTTGCTCGTTCCACGGAAGCTCTGAAGGATTTGTGTTTTTTATTTCTCGTTAGAATATTCGTTACAATCGCTACAAAGTGAAATCGAACTGTAAGAAACCTATCTAGTGTAATTATCAACCTGGTAGCTCGAAGTCTGTCGGAACGTCTTCCACAACTTTCAGTTTCTTCGAGATGCGATACTATAATTGCGCTAATGATATATTGTGAGTAATAATTAATGATGGTAAGTTACACCATATTATAGATGAGCACAGCCCCTGCCTAACATGAAAGCTCAGGCTATGCGCGTAGCATCCCGAGGAAACATGTATTGCGTGTCCGGGCTCGAAGTGCGCTCTATTTTCTGATTTTAACAATATTTTAATTTTTTTGTTTTGTATTGGCTTTGTGTTGTGGGGCTCTCATATATAAAATTTTTGAATTTAATAAAGATTATTTCTATTAAAAGCATCGAGGTCTATTTATGTTATTTGTTCATATTCGGCTCACTGGGTTTTTTTAAATTTAATGGCTTTGTGGATGGCGTTTTAGTTTTCCACTTTCGTTCCATTGAGATTTGTTC
This sequence comes from Micoletzkya japonica, assembly GCA_900490955.1. Taxonomy (NCBI): domain Eukaryota; kingdom Metazoa; phylum Nematoda; class Chromadorea; order Rhabditida; family Diplogasteridae; genus Micoletzkya; species Micoletzkya japonica. Next base: position 13,768 of record LS877757.1, on the reverse strand, counting down.
GCTTTTTTCCTTCAAGAAATATATTATCTTGAAAAGGTCTGTCAGAAAAAAATACTGATTTTTGTCTCGTAAATAGCTACCATCAAAGGTGGCGGAACAATTCCAAGATTAATTGAGAAAAATATTTAAGTATAATTACCTTCCTGACTCCATAGAACACCCCAACTCCGATTGCTCCTCCAACAAGCAGTATAACACCCAACGGCACAACAATATACATCACGTAGTCGAAAGAGGCGGGAAGGGCTGAAATTGATTTCTGTCCATCGGCCTTCTTGGTCTACTTTTCCTATGCCGGATTTGAGACCAACACATAAAGGTTTTGAACATGTGTAGATGGTTACTCATACCTTCGCACATGGGTTCCTTTACAACTACGCCGGCGGGATCTCGCCAATCTTGCTTCAGTTCTTCTTTGCTCCACTGGCACGATATCTTTCCCACTTGTTTGCCTTCCGCTAGGATAGGTTTACCCCCTGGGCATGCCTGAAGAGAACACATTTACATATCTCCCTAATAACAGGGAGAATCAACGACTTCATTTGGCCGAGTAATCTTTAATCTAAGAAAAATATAATAATGGCATTGCTTAGCTCATGCAGTTCACGTATAAGTACCTCTACGACAGCACAGCCACTTTTCAAACTCCGACCCTCTTCCAAGTTTTTGTCCTTGAGAGTGCAGCTGGAACACGCTGAATGATTGCACTTTAGAAGTGTGAGAATGTCTAGATAGAGTTTTTCCTCTTACACTATTTTAGCAACTTTATTTGAAGCTAAGATCTAGGGAACGTACTCTCTTTGATGCAAACAGCTCTTGAAGCGGGATCGACTGCTCTCAGAGTGTCGTCCGTCCATCTACCGTGAGAACAATCCAACGACTTGACCTTGGACCACGTTCCCGTTGAACCGACCCTGAATGGAATTAGTAATCAAAAATGATAGTAAAGAAAAAAGGGAGGATATAATCATTCCGCTTGTATGATCGCTTGTGCATTTGTATGATTAACGAAATTATAATTATGACAAAACGCGAAGATAATTTGTTAAAATGTTAAAATATTTACCCTTTTTAGTAACATATACTGTTTTCAAACTATCGATTCCATGGATCCACGAAACCCCAAGCTCACATGAGGTCCAGTGATTCACTAGCGCACTCCAATCTGGACTTCGTTACTGTGAACGGCTCGCACATCGTACTGTCCTTCGGACAAGAATATTCCAGCATCGTAGGGCAAGCTGTAAATTTGGAAAAACAATAAAAATGGTGCTATTTTTGGATAGGCGCGTGATTGATAATTGCTAAAATTTTATATTTCACTCTCTACACATTCTCACGCTCGAGGGAATGGTTGCTATAAGCGCGACTAAATTAGAAAATGGAAATTTGATACCGTGATATAAACAACAACTATTATTAAAAAGTGTGATGTTAAATATGAAGAGACTCTACGCAAAACAGGAATAAGTAAAATTTATGCACTTGACGCTCTGCTTGTAATTTATGCACTTGCATGACGCCCTGCTTTTTTAAGAAAGGAAAGAAAGAAACATACGAAGCATTTTGAAGGCTTGCTTGATGGTTGCAGACCGCAGCGTAAACACGTCCGACATTGCGAACGATTGTTTTTTAAAGTATTCCAGTATCTTTAAAGTATTCCAGTATGTTTTTCGTCTTCTTACCATCGTTGACTATGAAGCCTTGTATAAAATTTTGAACAAGAAAAAAAAAGAAAATCTATACACGATTATGGTGCGTTCAATGCCAAAGGGGTGCCGGACTTTCAATGCCTGACTTTTTAAGAAAGGCGGTGGCGTCCCTCTCATCTTTACTAAAATCGGACCGCCTTTTCATCGAATTTCAAGAAAGAATCATAAAAGTTGTGGCGAGATCCTGGAGCGTAGTATGAGTAGGAATGGAAGAGAGACGACTGCATGGACTACGACCGCTGCGAGGAATGAAGAAGAGGGAGGTCGCGACGTGCAAGAAATGCAGAAATGCTAATGAAGACCTGAGGGGTATATAAGAGGACCCTCCCCTCATTCCTCCTTCTACCTCCTCCATGCTCCACCACATGCAACTGGCGACCAGGGGATTCGACTCGACGTCGGCAGCTGGAGCGAAAAAGGTTACCGTATCCAATGATGTTGATACGGTAAGAGATCGTCTCCTTAAACCCGTGAAGGAGAACACGGTATATGTGGAGAATACTGTAGCCTGTGTGGCGCAAGGCACGGAAGCCTGGGAGGCGTACCATACAGTATTCCATGTGGAGGAGCTGCTATCTGTGGGAGATATTAGAACAAAAGAGGATACTGTAGCCGGTGTGGCTGAAGGTACTGTGGCCTGTGGGTTGTATTATTGACGAAAACATTCCGTCAGTAAACTCATTCCTACGTTGTCTGCACTCTCCTCATGCCGCTTCGCTCTCTCGACGAAAATAGGAATGAGACGACTGACGGAACATTTTACTCAACCATACCATACAGAATTTCCTGTAGAGGAATTGACAGAGTTGGAAGGCGCGTATAAGATCTACGCAGTGGCGATCATAAGGTGATCGAGTGGAGTTCGGGTCGTGAGGACGACCGAACTGTCAGACAGAAGGATCTGATCGTATGAAGGTGGGACTAACAATCCCAATGGTGGAAGTCGGTGCTTCCTGTGTGGAGAGGAAGGTCACTGGGTTAGTGACTGCAAGCATAACAACTTGCGTAAGGGTCATAGGGTGGAACCCTCCGACGTTGAGTCAGATGGTGACTCGGACTATGATTCATGCTGGATCCTACAGTACACCGGGGGTTCAACTCCCCCCTTATACACTGAATGCACCATTAAATTTTTATTATAGCAGTCTGGCAAAGAATGGAACGCCGTTCAGGTATCCCAATATCTAAAAAAATCAAGTATTAAATGTAATCTGCTATTCCTTCTCACCGTTTCTTTTGGAGCCGATGTCCATTTTATATTCATGTACGCCTCTTCACTTGATATGCCTCCAGGGACTAGTTGAGTGATCGAACCTTCAAGGTAAAATATCTCAATATGTCGTGCAATTTTGATTTCCGTGAGTAGGTCTAACTAAAGTCAGCCCTCCGATTCACATATCGTACAGGTATATAGATCATTTGAAGAGATATCTCAATATCATTTCGGCGGTATACCACGTTTAAAAAACGGTGCGCTCAAAAATCCCTGATTATTGAAGTGATTCTCTATCGACGTTCGAGGAGCAGTTTGATTTTATCTAAAGATCAAATGGATTCGACCGCTTTTCCCGGAAAAACAGCAAAGAATAACCGTTATCTTGTAATATCGACGAAGAACTGTAGAAGGAAAACACGACAGCTTTTTAAAGAATTCAACTAAGAAACGCAGCTAATGATCTTGGAGATATGACCCCCACTCCCTTCGACACTACAACGCACCAGAAATAAATAAAACTTTGTCTCGATTTGTTATTTTATAGATCATAGTTTGGTTTTGATGATTGGGTATTGATTGATTATTTATTTATTTCGAAGCTATATGTTTCCAGGACTTTCGGTTAGTCGGTTAGGGAAAGGCCTAAGATTGATTTTCACGCCGATCCTCTAGAAGCGAAAAAAATCGTTTAATATATCAAAACCTTTAATATATCAAAACCCCTAAAAAGGGACAAGGAAGCCAAAAAAGATTGGCTTTCATGTGAGTTTGGGCTTTTTTTCTTGGATCTCTGGAATGGATAGTTTGAAAACAGTATATTATACGTTACTAAGAAGGGCAAATATTTTAAAGGGACATGGAAGCAAAAAAAGATTGCCTTTGATATGAAAGTTTATCGCCTAAATAATATAAAACCAAAACCAGAGCGCTCAAAAATGTCTACTTCGCGAGATATCCTAAAAATCGTTTCCCAGCCAAGACGCAGCCTTACTGCGTTTAGCGCATAGTAACGAGGCAAATGGCATCGAGGTATTCCCGGAACAAATAAATATTTCTCGCTCCAGAAATTTTTTAAAAATATTTTTCAAACGCTATTGTCTTTGTTATCGTCTAAGAAACATATTTTACAAATATTGCCATATTCGGTTTCAAAAAGTTTGCCACTTCCATGTCCCTTTAAGCGGTCAATAGAAATTGTGGGCGAACTGGGATTTAATTTAATTTTAAAAAAATCGTCGTAATAATGAGTTGTTCAAGTTTTCGAAATTTTTTTTAAGTTTCCGACACGAATAATTTGTGACAAATGGCCGTCTGATATAGTAGAGAAAAAGAGAATATATAATCGTTCCGTTTGTTGCGCGGATTCCGGTGGTTTTCAATTTTGAAGAACTGTAGAAGGAAAACACGACAACTTTTTAAAGAATTCAACTCCGTTTGTTGCGCGGATTCCGGTGCCTTTCAAATTGATGTACTCAACTTCTAGCCTATACTATCCGAAACTCTAGAAGGTACTGATCTCAAAAAGCTGTACATGTTCCCTCCGACCCCGATCATACCACGTTGATACCACGCGGTATGCCACGTTGATATACCACGGTGTACCATGCGGCATACCACGTATACCACGCGGTATACCACGTCGCGGTATACCACGTTAAAAAAAGGGTGAGCTCAGTGGAGAATCAAAAATTGTGCCGTAAAAAATTCTTTACGGAATCGAGAATTATGCGTTCCGATTCTCTATATGACTTACCACATAAATTAGGAAGAGGGTCACTAAATGTTGGTGTGAACACAATCGTCTTGCATCCCATTATCAGCGTAGCCGTCGTTGTATTCCCGACATTTATAAGCAGTTCAACTGTCCATTCCTTCTCCGATACCTCCCTTAACAAACAAAATTATGCTAACAATAAGATGATGTAATAGGGATGGCAGAAGCATAGGGAAGAGGGGTGCGGGAGGGAACGAGAATGAAACGTTCCCTCCACCCCGTGCTCACTCCATGTGAGGAGGGAATGATTTTAGTTCCCTCCGTCCATGTTACATATTTATCGCAATGCGATTTTAGTTTTTTTAGTGGCTCTGCACAAAAAAAAACTAAAAAAGCTCTAAAAACAGTTTTGATAGCTTTTTTTCCTACACAACTGTCCATTCCTTCTCCTTTTCCTTTTCCTACGCAACTGTCCATTCCTTCTCCAATACCTACGATACCTACGATTCTCCGAAAAACATAGTGACAATAAAAAAATCGAAGAAGAAACTCGAAAATCGCATGTTTTATTTTTTCGTTCCGGGCTTCCGTCGTTAAGAGGACTGTCGCTTTTGGCTTAATTCCTTTCGCTAAACACAGTAACGTCGTCGTTAGACGAAATTTCAAAAAATCATTTCTCGAATACTATTAATTTTTATTATTTTTCCTTTTGGTTTTATACTAATTACGACAAAAACTTTCATATAAGCTTCACTTGAAAATCACTTCCGTGTCCCTTTAACAAACAAAATTATGCCGCTTCTTACTCGATGATGATTCCCTCATCGCAAATCTGATTGCTCTGACGAACGACGAGATCTTCGCCCGTCCAACTTCCACAAGAAGGATGAACAAAACATATCTTAAAAAGACATGGAAATATTTTCCCGTGACTTTCACATCCCGTAATTATGCCTAGAAGGATTCCAGGACTCAGCCTCAGGATGGATACTCGTGGATAACAGTAGTTTGGCAAACGTATCAGGTATTCCGAGAGAGCGGTAGCATTTTTAATAGTGTATTCCGAGAGAGCGGTAGCATTTTTAGTTCGCGGACTACCCCGACATGCAACTTAAACTGTTCCGCTCATCCTTTAAAGTATCTTCAAAGTAGGCACTTATTTTTGCTTTTATACTACCTTTGTACTTCCGCATGCGCTCCAGTCGAGTTTGTGAGGAGCTACAGCAAGAACATGCAGGAAAAGAAGAAGCCCGAGACCGGGGGCAATCTAAATTTCGCGCCTTTCTAAATAACCCTTTCTATGCAAATTTCTAAGTTTAAATTCAAAGTTTCCCGCAGCGAGCCAGAAGGGGGCACTGTGAACACTTGGGCGTCCTGGTTACGGTACGAATGTATTGGACCAAGGTAGGGTTCAAATGGTATACTGTAGGTATGGATTGGGATAAGGTAGATGTTGAATGGGTTACGGTAGGCATAGATGGGCCAAAGGTAGAAGTCAAGTGGGATACTGTAGGTATGGATTGGGATAAGGTAGGTGTTGAATGGGTTACGGTAGGTACAGATGGGCCAAAGGTAGGGGTCAAAAAACGTCCGTTACTTTCATTCGGTCTCCATTTCTCTCGGATGTCTAACTCCCACACTTTTGCACACTCTCTCGCCTGATATTCGGCAAGATATTTATTCCGCTATATTGGGTTGGATATTGTGAAGGGTTAGAGAAACGGGTCATCAAAATATTCATAACATACCATGGAGGAGAAGACGGACGCAACCACTCACGAACAAAACAGAGGAGTGAATGAGGGGAAAGGAGAGGAGAGAGAGTAGAGACTCGACTAGAGTCTAGGATGCGATTAATGAAATCACATTTAGCGAAAAAGTGGAAAAAAATGAAGAGACAGAGAGATGGAGAGCATGCAAATTACATCCGTCGCACTGGACTGGAGTTGTAAGAAAAATTTAAAAAAATAATTTGAACTCAATGAGGACGAAAAAAACGAGAAAAAGGAAAACAATTTGTTCAGTGTTTGTTCCACGTCTCGAAGAAATGTTGACACGCATTAAACTCTCTTCTCTCCATAGAGGATTTTGTAAGTGAATTAGTGAAAGGTATATCAATATTTCTATTAAAGGGCCCCTCTGAGCACGTTGCTATCTATCCTTCAAGAGCATGCTTTAAACATTCCTTCATTTTTGTCCTTATCGGAAAGGATACTTCTGCATTATTTCAATAAGCGATGCCTACGAATTAGACGTTCTGTATTTGCAAAATGTCATTCGTATTCGCGCGGTTCCTGAAGAGCAATGTAACTTTGCATACAACTTCTCGCCTCATTTAAACCGGGAAAAAGATGCATATACAGGATTGTAGGTTTTTTACATTGCTCTTTCAGATGAAAGAAAGAAACCAAGGGGTCAAAAAGTGCTCAGAGGGGCCCTTTAATGTCCGAGAATGTTGGATAAAGGGAGTGGGAGGGAAATTTTATCACTGATATGGTAGAAAAAAGGGAAGATATAATCGTTCCGGGCGTAACTCCAATTCCGGGCCCTCTAGCGTAACACTATCCAATTCTAATACGCACTATGTTAAAGTCTTGGTGGTGGTGATCTCAAAAAGCATTCACTCTTATCGGTATCATATTTTAGAGCGGAATGGCGTTCCATCAAAGTGCGGAAAATCTGCTAAACAGCGCAACTCGTATGTAAAACAGAATTATACGTTCCGTTTTCCCCGACTATAAAGGGAGTGAGGCAATTTTTGTTAGGTGAAGAAATTTGATGCACTGATCAGGGGATAAATACTCGTATTTAAAATTTATATATTATATATTTATCATCGGGTTTACCGAAACGAAACGTATAAGTATAATAGTGATTTAACAGGAGAGGCAAGGGATGCAAAGTGGTAGACGAAAGGGGGTGGGTGGGTGGGGGGATGGGGATCTCTGCTTCTCAGGCCCATCCTTCCCATGGAGTGTGGTGCTGCTTGAGTCTTGTCTGCGATCCTTGAGGGGAGGATGCGATGAGTGCACGTGGAGGGAGTGTGCGAGTGACCGGGAGGGAGTCGGTGAGAGAGTGACCGTGAGTGCCGACGAGTGACGAGCAGCCCGAGGCGGGTTATCGAGAATGGAACCTTACTCACTCGGAAGGGGGACAAGGGAATCACGACGCGAAGGTAGGGACAAGGGGAGAAAGTGATAGGCGAGATTTGAATGAAGGAATTGAGGGGGGCGAAACAATATGAGTCGGCCACAGCATTCCTAGCGTTCGATTAGCGAACGGCAGTTCCCTCTGTGATCTGTCATCACTGTGGCCGCACAAGTGAACAAAAATTAAACAATTTAAAAACTTAGGCTTCTCCCCACCAGTCCAATAAGCTGCCAAAATTTGGTGAAGATTCATTCAGCCGTAGAGGAGTAAATTCAAAATTAGTTGCCAATTCGCTATTAGACACTTCCCCTTTCGGTGGGAATGCTGTGGGGCAATTTGGAGAACCAACGAGCGGTTCGAAGAGCAAAAGAGTGGAAGTGTTCAGTGTGCTTGGTGAATGGAACGTGTATGCCAAAAGAAGTGTGTCTGTCCTTAGATTGTCCTCTATTATATAGAAAGTACTAAGGGTTTTCGATGATACGTTGGAACTGCTAAGCCCTTTTTTCAACTTTTTCGAAATCGTAAACATGAAAAGCCTGTTTGAAATTTCAAAGTCGATTTTCAGTTCAAATTTCAAAATTTTTCAACTTTTAGTTATCATTTTCGGATTTTACGTCCAAAAGTACGTATAGCCATCAAGATGACCTCGGCGATTTCGCAAAGCCGAATTAGCCTCGAGGCGTCAAAGTTGCCTCCGAAATTTTCTCTTTTTTCGATGTAACTTCCGTCAAAGTTGACGAATCGTCATGCGGTTTTCACCAAAAGACAGAGGACCACCGGACGAATCTTTCAGTACCGGGTATGCATCAAAACTCCTCCAGATGGCCCTCGACGGTGACGTCAAACTTTTTCGACACTTAAACTCGATTTGCAAAAAGCTCACCCTGGAGATTTTGATGTCATCCAGCGCACCAACTCGCTAAGCTTTGCTACACGGTTTAAGCAAAATGTGCCCTCGGGGCATATTTCGATTTCAGCATGAAACGCTAGGCTTTCGACGACCGCATATTCGGATTCTACGCTCTCGACTTACCCTAGAACGACTGTCTCCCCGTTAGTAGGTGTCCACTTCAAGCTTCAGTTTCAAATTGAAATTCGAAATTTTAAATTTGATCAGGCTTCGCACCCAAGCGTTTTCGCTACTTCTTTCTGCTATATATCGCTTCTTCAGGTCCAAGAAGGCTAGAATATGTCTACTCTGCATAACTAAATTTCAATTTCGGTGAAAATTCGGGGTGCGAACTTTCGACTCCTCGGCACTTCGGCAAACTTGCAATTTTTGGTACTAGCAAGGAACTCTATGGCTCTTCCGATGCCAGAATCGAATTCTACATCATCTACTTGCCCTATAACGACTGTTTCCCCGTTACTAGGTGTCCACTACGAGCTTCAGTTTCAAATTGAAATTCGAAAATTTCCCGA
>LS877675.1:345311-356714 GCA_900490955.1 Micoletzkya japonica | reverse complement strand
CATTCCTCGTGAGAGTCCCTCACTCACGCTGCTTCCAAAATATGTCAGTGCATACGCCACGAAAATATACCAACCTGTTGGTATATTTCCGTTCGCTTCCAAATAAGACCAACTAGTTGGTATATATTTGCGGCGAAGCTATAATATACCTTGTATATTTATCTGCCCAACATATGCTAAGTATATTTTCGCTCAGTGTACCAGGTACAAACGCTGCAGGGTAACCATACCCGTATGCATCGTTCCTCTGACCACCTGGTCCACCGTTCACTGGTGCAGAGGGGTTTACAGTACCTGGAGTTCAATCCACATGGAATACTGTACAGTACGCCACACAGGCTACAGTATTCTCCACTGATACCGTATTCTCCTTCACGGGTTTATGGAGCCGACCCACACCGCCATATCCCGTCAATCCCTCACAGCCCCTTACACGGCCATGACGCCCGCTGCTAGAACTGGTTGGGACACGGATGCTGGCCTCTCCAACCGTGTCAACCAAGGCTGGACAGACTACTGTACCATCCTTCTGATCTTTGACAGCAATTACACGGCCATGCCGCCCGCTGCCACGACCAGGTCGGACGATATCCATAGAATGCCAACTATGTGACATTACTGTGGCAGAACACGGGGTGTTGTGCACACTTCCTTCCAACTCATTGGATACGGTAACCCCCCGGTCGCCAGTTGTATGTGGTAGAGCATGGAGGAGGAGGTAGAGGTTTATCGGAGAGTGGAAGGAGGAATGAGGGGAGGGTCCGCTTATATACCCCTCGGGTCTACATTAGCATTTCTGTATTGCACGTCGCATCCTCCCTCTTCCTCATTCCTCGCCGCGGTTGTCGTCCTTGCAGTCGTCTCTCTTCCATTCCTACTCATACTACTCTCTAGGATCTCGCCACAACTCTCGATAATGTCATTGACCACGGCCTTGGCCTTAGCCTCAACGAGGGAATTGATGACATGATAGCACGTCTTCAATACGAGGCAGTGAGGGTCATTCTCATCCGTGAAGGGGTTATCCTCCACGAATCTGCGAAGGGTGCCAAGGAACTCAACGGAGTCAATCCAGGCGGGCGGTTCATCATCAGGAGTAGAGGCGCGAGCGCATTTGTAGGAAGAAGAGTTAAACATGAAGGAGAAGAAGAAGAGTATAGATAGAGAGATAAGAGAAGAGAAGACCAAGAAGACCAAGAGAAGTAAAAGAGGGGTAGGGATAGGGTAGGGGAGGGTAAGGAAGAAGGGTGGATTTAGAGAAAGAGTTTAACTCACAAAAGGGACGATTATCGATCGATCGGAAGAGAGCAACGGGACACGACCTCTCTCGGACGAGGGAAGGGAATAGGCTGAGTATAAAAACAAAAGGAAAAATGATAAAAATTAATAGTATTCTAGAAATGATTTTTTGAAATTTCGCCCAACGACGACGCTACTGTGTTTAGCGGACAGGGGCCCAGCCAAACGGAACCATTATACTGAACGCCCGACCAAAAAAACGGAACGAAAAAATAAATTTCATACTTGGAAATTTTTTAATAATTATTTTTTGTGTTTCTTATTATTTCTAAAGGAAAATAAAAAATTTCGTTATAATTTGGTCGAATTTTGCTTCTCATTCCCTTAATCCGAAAGTTCCATGTACCTCGAACAATGTGCGGTACTGTAGATAGATAGATAGATAGATAAATAGAGATATTTATTGCACATCACAAGGAAATGCGAGTAATAAGTGAAAAATATAGAAACGAAGAGAAGAGAAAAAATATGGCATATGGAATGGGATATTGCTATTGGCAGTCTAGCTTAGCTAGGAAGACTAAAGACCAATTGCGAAGCTATACAACCTTTGCTAAGCAATGAGAATTGCCGACAAAAGGTGATAAACCAAACCAATTCCCATTGCTGAGAAACATATGCCCCACCCGCGCTCTTGTCAACAAAGATCGGGAGACTTACTCTCACCACCTAGATCGGTATGGAGGCTGTAGTTTTTGCTGGTCTCTGGCTTATCACCTTTATCAGAACTAACATTAGTTGGGGTTCCAAGGGAGGGGTTGCTTGATATAGACAGATGGTAGAGGTCGGAGTCTTCGAATCTTCTTCAAAACAACTCACTCAATCCGAGGTGCCGAGAGATCTTGAGTAGTCTCTTGATCCTCGTTGGAGCTACTCCCCCCCCCCCCGTACTCCAAGTCTTCAGAGGGGAGGATCCATCCTCTTGTCCGTGATAGGGCAGACGTGAGGCGTTTGGTTGAGAGATGACAATTGAGCCGACCACGCGCGAGTGGAACAGATGTTACGGTCGTTATATTGGGCACGTGTTCGAATATTGTACGTGTATGATTAGAAGTGCCCCGACCTCAAAAAGTAATGTCTCAAATGGTAATGTTGATGAGCCATTTATACAAAGACAAGTAACTGCTTGCCATCTGAGATCCAAATCGATTTCATCTCTAACCACTAAACAGAGCAAAAAGTTAATGATGGTTTAATTGTTGGAACTTCAAACGTTATCTCTAAATAATTGCGCACAAAAATCATATAGAAATTTTGATAGGTTATAGATAAATGAAGCTGTTACCCATTTACAGTCATAACAACTCACGGAATCGGAAAAGTCTGTAAGGCGGGAATCAGCAAAGAAATGATATGATCTACAAACATGACTAATTCGATATTGCGAAAAGGCAAAGGCAGGGCACATTAAATCGAAAAAAGAGCACGACTATGACATTGGTACGCACTTTAAAACGATCTGTATAAATATAATAAATTTTGGAAGCAAAACAGTTATGACGCACTCCGCGGGAGAATGGAGAGGCTCCGGGCGGCAGAAATTTAATAGTCACCGAATTTAACCAAAACAAGTTTTTAAGTACTTTCAAACATGGGCTACAAAACTACGTTTTCAGAATTAGGATATTCGCTCTCTCTGTTGCACGGCGCTGCGTCAAAGTGGAAGAGTTTGGTGGCGTAGGCGAAAACGGCCGCGCTTCAAAAAATTATAACTATTATTGACGAAAAAGTTCCATCAGTAAACTCATTCCAACTTTGTCTGCACTCTCTTCAAACCGCTCCGCTCTCTCGTCGTAAATAGGAATGAGACGACGGACGGAACTTTTTCGTCAACCATAATTCGAAGGTAAATATTTTTGGATGCGATTTTCTCTGCTAGAATCAGAATGAGGATATAGAAACGGATGTTAAGTGAGTTTTCCGAAATTTTGTCGAACTCGCCCAACATAGCGCATGCAGCTTTTCGATAAATAAAACATCAAAAACGCAATATTATGCAACATGTCTAATCGTCATCTTATAGAGAATTTTTCGGGCTACAAAATAGCTTTTTCGATTTTTTCGGAACCCCCCAAATTTTTGAACAAAATTCAATTTTATTTTTCAAGTATCTTAAATTCAAAATTAATGCAGACACTATTATGCAGGTTAGATAGATAGAGCTAAACATAAATATATATAACTTTGATATGAAATCTTTATAACTAAACAAGTTATGAGTGAAAAAGTGGAACGGCCCAATGCGCCGGGTTCGACCCCCCGCATTAGCCAAAATTTTTGCAGATTTTTTTCATCATGGAAAACGCGCTAAATGATCTAGAACTTCATTTTCATAATACCTTTACTCAAAGGAACTAAAATATACCAATTTTTTAATATACGAATGTTTTTTCAGCATAAAAAGCTCTATCTAACCTGCATAATAGTGTCTGCATTAATTTTGAATTTAAGATACTTGAAAAATAAAATTGAATTTTATTCAAAAGTTTGGGGGGTTCCGAAAAAATCGAAAAAAGCTATTTTGTAGCCCGAAAAATTCTCTATAAGATGACGATTAGACATGTTGCGCACGTGCGCTATGTTGGGCGAGTTCGACTAAATTTCGGAAAACTCACTTAACATCCGTTTCTAGATCCTCATTCTGATTCTAGCAGAGAAAATCGCATCCAAAAATATTTACCTTCGAATTAAATAGTTATAATTTTTTGAAGCGCGGCCGTTTTCGCCTACACCACCAAACTCTTCCACTTTGACGCAGCGCCGTGCAACAGAGAGAGCGAATATCCTAATTCTGAAAACGTAGTTTTGTAGCCCATGTTTGAAAGTACTTAAAAACTTGTTTTGGTTAAATTCGGTGACTATTAAATTTCTGCCGCCATAGAGCTTCGAATTCACTCGATTCTCTCGCGGATCGTGTCTTGTACGTATTTTTCTTCAGCAAATACAAATCGTTATATTTTACTCATTCAATTTGTTAGCACAGCAAAAATCAAGCAGCACGATACAATGGCTAAAGCCAACAAGCATTTTAAAGGCCCCCCACCGCAATATCTACCATATGCGTAATGCATTTTTGACATCATTCGATAACTCTCAATGTCCTGAGTCGAATACTCTCTCCTTTTTAGTTGAAACTTCGCCGTTGCTGAGAAAAAGCTGTGCAAAGATTTCTCTCGTTGTCTGCATCATTCCTCTCTTGTCGCTCGCAATCCATCAACCGCTCTTAATTGGCTATCTCTTTAAAAAAACAGTGAGATGATTGGAGGGAACCCTTAATATAAAATTACATATATATTGTTAGCCTAAACGTCTACTTGAGTGCATTCCGATGTATGCTGCCGACTACTGTACGGTGCACTCGGTCGTCGACGGGGTCACATGGCTCACAGCCTCCTCCTCCTCGCTCGCCCGACCGACACTTCGACTGCGCTCGCGGCGGCCTGCATTATTATTATCACATCGTCCGTTTGCTCGTCATGTGGCTAGTCCGTGCATACCCAGAACCTGTTCCCCTCGACTCGTTTTCCCTCTACAGAACACCAGCACAATAAGACAGTTAACACACGTGACCAGGTATCCTCGACTACTTAGAGATAACGCGTACTATTGATATGCTTGATGGAAAATGCCGTCAATTATAACTGATTGTTGGACTAATAACAATTGCTTGTCTGACCTAGTCGGCGATAACACTCAATCAGTACTTCCCTGCACGGGAATCGGCATCTCTTATTTTCGAAGAGCCTAGAAGAAATACGAAAGAGGTTACTGGCGGAAGGTTTTCGTGAAAAGTAAAAGTGGACTGACTTCTGACGGCGCCTCCGGGCGACACGAAGGAGTCGCGGAGGGCGCGGCTTCTCGCGAGACTGGGAAGGGGAGGCGGCCGTCTTTGATCGTTCCTCGTCGGGACAGTAGTCTTCGGGGCGATCGAGGAGGCTTAATGGCCACTTTCTACTCCTATCACAACACAAATGTGCCACTCATTCGAGCTACGGGTGGTAGATCCATACTTTTTATTTGATCTTGGTACACTAATCTTTAATAAATTGCTTTGAATTGGCAGGCTAACATAAGTTTACCGGACGTTAGAATGATGTCTTTTAATTTTCTGTAATGATTTACGGCAGACTGCAACAATGTTAGAACAACATCAGCCCATGTATGCTGAGAAGTAATTGAAGTTATACAAGTGGCTCCGCAAGAGAATCGATAACGGAGGCATAAAATTCGTGATTTCCAAATTTCTAGGAAAAAACTATGGCTATTGGTACTTTCCGAAATATATGCAAAATGGCGTTTCCAGTTTTTGTTTTAAGAATGTCCGATTCCCCATTGCACACTGCATTCCTACCGTGAGAGCCACCGGCGTCGCTGGTCTGGCCACTAATCGGGTCGGTCGGTCCGATGGCTTCACGCAGAATGGCCAGATGCATGTCGAAGACGTGGAGAATGTGCACGTAGCCAAGACTTCAATAGATTGCGTTTCCATCTAACCATTACCTTCCCCCCAATAGCTGTCTGCGATGTGATGTTGCATGCATTGTACTTTTCATCTATTAATCCCTCTTCATATACCTCTTTACTGATCTGCGCAATAATATAAAATATTGATACTTTATCTTCTCAATTATACGTCTACCGTTTCCTCCGCTACCGTATCTTTGTCTCTCTAGTTCCTAACTCCCTATTCTCTAACTCGTTTACGCTCTAACTCATCCTCTCTGCAGTGATGTGCGTGGGCTGGAATATTCCTTAGCCACCCGTAATTTTGTGTACAAAATACAGAGTTTGACCCGCAAAAACAGCATCCATGTGCTGTTTTTGCGGGTCAAACTCTGTATTTTCGTGTTAATCGGCACCCGCTTTTTATTTTTTGGAATCTGTATAAAATTCTGGTCTAGAAAAGTCGAAAAGCGGGTGCGAAAAGTTCCTAAGTAGAGAAAACAGTTTTGGGGTGGAGTATTCCAGAATTTTCCAGCGTCGTTCCAGTCAAACGATTTCGGCAATTCTTAACCGATTTTCACAAACTTTTTTTTTGTTTGAAAGCTCTCTACTAGCTGTTCACGAATTTTCGCCCGCACAGCGTTAAAAATCAGAAAGCGCCGTTTTAGATGGCACCCGCAAATTTCTAGTTGACGGTGCCCGCACTTTCACAGATTTTAAAAATATGTTAGGTGCAGTTAGGTGCACATCACTGCCTCTCTGTTGTCTTGTTTCATAATGTGGCCTTTCCTAATTTACTTCTTACTAGCAAATCACTGCAAATTTTTCCGTTTGTGTGTGTCTGTCTCGATTATCTCCTTTAGAATTGCGAATTTCAAAAAAAGTTCTTACAAGACCCCTATTCAATTCTTCATACCTCGGGGCCATTTTCTTGCGTTTTTGAAAATTTTGAAAACTGGCTGAGAAAATCGATATTTTTGAAATGTTTAAAAAAATGTTCTACTTTGTCAGAATGCGTTTCAGAATACGGGGATCATTTTTGGTCAAAAAGTCAACAGAGAAAAACTTTGAAATTTTTCGAGAATACTGAATGTGCAAAAGCAAAATGTGCAAAAAACAATTGGAGCGAGCGGGATCCGAACTTGGGTAGAGTGAACTCCAATCCCGGACTCTTACCAGCACACACTTTCAGCATACTGTAACGGAAAAAATTTAAAAAAATGGTTACCGTATGACAACTCTCACCACGAAAATGGGCGCGTTCACACGCGTCACGCCTCAAATACCTTTGGAATGACTCGTTTTTATCGCAAACTGAACTGCGCTATCGTGAATTGAAGTGTGCCGCTTGTAAAGCATTTTTAATGTCTTAGCTCTGCTCATATAAACGGTCGTGGTGAAGCGCGCCGTGGGAGCCCTGTGTTATGTGTCCAGGAGCGAAGCTCCTGGACCATATAAGCAGGGCGACCGCGGCACGCTTCGTGGATCGCCGGGTACAGCGTAGTTTTGCTAGTTCATGCATAATCCACCAACTAGGATGTCAAATATGTTCTTTCTTTACTTGTAAGCGTGGATCAATTCATATAGCAGACTTTTCGTAGTCAACGCCGCCCTCACCAATTCTCCTTAGCCCAGCCCATCAATCGTCCGCACCCCATCCGCACGCCCTCTATCGCGTCGGCGCCCGCGCGCCGCGCGGAGGCCACGGACAGCGACGCACGCGCCACGGACGCGTCGCGGAGGATGAGACACAGCTGAAGGGGTAATGGTTACGAAGAAGAAGAAGAAACATGCCGCGAGTTAGCCATTCCAGAGCGAGTCTATATAAAACTATCTTCCCTACACAGTGCGTGTCACGCTGTACAGTGATATCCGCCATTCCCCATAAAACGAGCGGGGTGTCGCACCCACCAATCCAAAAATCTCACGCACCCCCCCCCCCCCAGCTGCTAAATAATAATGCATAGAGCGCCATACCAGGCATGTAATAGATAAGCAGATAAGCATATAAATTTTATGATGTTCCTTGGAAAGATACGAAAGATATGAATCCTTAGGATTTTTCAGAAGCGTAAGAGGAATAAAAAAATTGAAAAAATGAGAGATCTGGTTCACAATGAACCGAGCTATGCTCGCTCGCCAATGTACCGCAATTGTCCCCAAGCTCTGAAGTATTTACCTATTGCCAAAAGCGCATCCCTAAGGATGCCCATACTATCCATTGCCCTCATATACCATCAATAGAGACAAATTCTACCTCCGTCTTTCTGCTACAAAACGAAAACCTATTTTTTTCTTTTTTTCTCAACTTTCGAGGCTCTCCGCAACGTTCAGCCCAAAAAGCAAACAAAAACGCACACACCTTGCGTTGTAGACTGCTGGGAGCAAATGTGACACAAATTTTAAATTTGTGAGGCCTTTGTGGGACCTGCCACAAACGAACACACTAAACATTTATAACACAGGAAACATGTTTTGTGGTAGAAAAAAAAACAAGCTGAATAACGTCAAGGGTGCGATTTTGCTTACATTTTCCATAATTATAATGTACGGTAACCCTCCTACCATTATCGCGACTTCTAACACCCCCCCTTTTCAATTGCATAAAATTCAGTTTAATTTGATTCTCAAGTATAAAATCACTTATTAACTTATTTACTACCATCATAGTTACGAGAACGGTATGAAAACAATTGAAGAAGGAAAATAATGATGACTTACTAGAAAAACCCAATCCATCGCTGCGATCTCTCCGAAAACGCCAATCATGTGCCGAAGTTGGGCTTCGCGGACCTATTATACAACGAATCGTATTATCAAGATAAATCAGCTAAGTTTTATAGCAATGATCATGTGACACTTTTTCTATCATTTGATCTGCAAGTTTTGCAGAGATAAACAGCACAGGCGTCAACGTCGTTCCTCTTTTGCCTACATTATGCCTACAATCAAGTTTCTAACAGAATGTGGTGCCTACCAAGTTAGACTTCAGACAAAAATGAGGGGCCTACCACCCGACCGTTGGGTCCATGCATTATCAAGATAAATCAGCTAAGTTGCATGTGATGTTTAGTGCCAAAGTTCCTATTCTCGATGAGATTGAAATCAACATAATATAGGCAAAACAGGAACGATGTTTACTTTCATGCCTATACTACCTACCTGATTGGCCTTGGCCAGTTCACTCGTCCCCAGGGTTGCCTCCAATTGCGTTCCTCCCACTCCTCCGTTCATCGATATCATGTCATCGAGTCCCACCCGTGACGTCATCATCGAAGACCCCGAGGGTGAAGCTGAGCGTCCGTCCGCGCCTCAAATCGCACCAAGGCTATCCAGGACACAGTAAATAATATAAACCCTAGTAAATAACGAATCCTATGCAACTATCGCCATTCATACCATATACCGAACATAAGAGGAAAATTTCACAAAATTTGTAATACTCAAGGCGCTTGTTCTCGTAATTACTCAAAATATTAAAATTAAATGTAGATTGGTGGATGTGATTAATTGCTCGCAGACGGTGCATACCGTGCTCCGCTCCTGCTCCCCCCTCCATTCTGTCCATCATAGCCACCTCTTCCGTCGAATCTGTCTCGCAGTGAAGCGTGCGCTCGAGCTGAACACGGCTCATGAGTACGGGGTTCATGGCAATCAGCAATTATCATCCATCGTCATCATAATCTTCTACTAATATCCAATCGCATCGTAGCTGGAATTAGATTTACAAAAAAAATGCAATGCATACGCTAGGTGTGTTACGCATACCACGCCATCGCTCTCCCCCATCGAAGTGTTCTTAGAGGCGATGCTTGCGGGTGAGGCGGGGATGTCTGTAAGGCCAATAATATCATTATATTATACAACAACTATAATATCATTATTGTATAGTCTATAGCACAACGTTCTGCTGCGTAGAATAGATTCGTATGCAAATTAAGGAAGTGTAGGCGAGAGAGCATGGAAATTGAAGAGACGCAGAGACATTTACAATTTCGGAAGTTCCGAATCAGAACGCGGACTGGTAAAACGCACTGTGGATAACGGCATATTCACGATCGGGAAAGTTGATATGTACTTCGATATCATACGGATTAAAATTGACACCCGATAAGCAGGCAGCCGAAGCACTCGATCGAATAGCAGCGAAACGCTTCGCTAGTTGGTCGACTACCCTCAAAGCCAGAAATGATTATGATCTTTGATGGAGAACGTCTTTTACACAAAATAAACCAGGAAAAATAACTAGTTATTTTAAAATATATAATAGTATTGATATTTGAAAACGAACTTGTGTGAGGCGACGGGATACGGCCATTCAAACTGAGAGTGAACCCGCTGAAGGGCGAGGGGAAAGTCCAGGATGCGAAGGGGTGAGGAGAAGGGAAAGGCAGAGGGAGGGGAGGAGGAGGAGGACGGGGCTGAAGGGACACATAGGGGAATATTGTGCTAGACACACCAAAAGAAGATAACGTTCTCACAATCACTTCTTTTGCGCACTGAATTGTAGAAAAGCAAACTCCGTATTAAAGTAAATATGCGCAATGTCCAACCTTGTCCCGTTGAAGTAGTCGACATGGTACTCAACAAGGCGGGCGCATCCATCTCAAGGTGAGCACACAGACAACCTTAAGAGCATTATGCGCTTTTCTTTGATTGTCAGGTTGATGTACCTATTGCTAATACGCTACCAAAAGCATTCGATCCTGTCGAAATAACATCATTTATTTGCAAAAAAAGATGAAACGAACTAACCCAGATCTCGCACACAATACTGTTCCAGAAGCCTCGAGGCATGGTCGTGTAGCAACCTTCAATGTTCAGTCCTCATCATACATGGGCACGCACCCGACCGTCGTGTGGTAGGCCCCTCTCTTTCTCAGATTCTTAGCTTGGTAGGCGTGACGCAAGAAACCTTATTGGCAGGATATGAAAAACTACAATTTATACTATGGTAGGTCCCAAACTGAAATAATTGTTCGTAACCCTGCCCACGTATGGTCCTCGTTCATATCCTGCAAGGAATTCAAACATACATGGGCAACCTTACCCGCAATATTTTGAGAAACGGGCCTACCAGGGTACGAAATCAAGCCTACCAATTGAAATTTTGTAGGAAATATATTTTTTCCTTTTTACTATTTTAAGATTTTACTAGCCCTACAAAGTCAAATCCGAACAAATATGGGCCTACCACCCACAATTTGGGCCCGCGTGTGCTCCCCTCTCTCGCTTCATTCTTGCACTTTGATGACACGGTCATCGGTCATCGGGAGAACTCTATTTACCAACCATCGTAAAAAAACAGTAAAAACTAGCCTAAAAACAGAAAACCGACCCATAATCAGGGAAAAAATACAGTAATTGATTGCAATGTACGGGGTAGGACCACTCCCGCTCGCAGGCCACCGTTTACACTGGAATTACCCGTACCGCAGTATGAAATTACCTCCACCGCTCTACTAAATTCTCGATTTACATGGCTACCGCAAGTGGAAAATGACCCCTACCGCGAAAATAATTTCAAGTACGCGTATTTATTCCCCTGCCCATTTTTATTTATTTATTGACATGCAGGGGCATGAAACGACATGTGTGATTATTTGTGAACTTCCAATATCGAGAGAGTGTAGATCGAATAGAAGAGGGAGGCGGGTGGGG
>LS877675.1:306813-318186 GCA_900490955.1 Micoletzkya japonica | reverse complement strand
CTCCAGGGTGAGCTTTTTGCAAATCGAGTTTAAGTGTCGAAAAATTTCGACGTCACCGTCGTCGGGCATCTGGAGGAGTTTTGATGCATACCCGGTACCGAACGATTCGCCTGGTGCTCCTCTATCTTTTGGTGAAAACCGCACGACCATTCGTTAACTTTGACGGAAGTTACATGGAAAAAAGCGAAAATTTTGGTCGTAACTTTGACGCCTCGGGGCTAATTCGGCTTTGAGAAATCGCCGAGGTCATCTTGGTGGCTATACGTACTTTTGGGCGTAGAATCCGAAAATGATAACTAAAAGATGAAAAATTTTGAAATTTGAACTGAAAATCGACTTTGAAATTTCAAACAGGCTTTTCATGTTTACGATTTCGAAAAAGTTGAAAAAAGGGCTTAGCAGTTCCATCCGAAATTCGGAGACCTTTCGAATAAAAAAAGATTTTTGAAAATCGAATAATAATGAAAAAAGTTATGACGTATCATCGAAAACCCTTAGTACTTTCTATATAATAGAGGACTCTAGCAGGAGAGGTATGTCTTCGTGGCGCAGTGGCAAGGCGTTTTTGGGGCGGTATGCACCCAGGTATGCATTCTATATTATTTATTTACTTTCCTTTCATCCTCTTTTTTCCGAACAGAGACATTGCTGTTCATACTTTCTGTTCAAAGCTTCAAGCGTAATTAGCAAAATAAATTGAAAAAGGATTCGTTCCCAGCGCCCCAAAAATTACCAGGCCGGAGCTTTACCACTGCGCTACGAAGACACACCTATCTTGTCAGAGTAAAAAGTACACAAGTGTCTGGACGGTGCATCAACGTAAATTGACTATAACGCCGTCCAAAAGTCCATTCCGTAAAAATTCTAAAAAGTTACACAGACTCGTCTCAAAAAGCTTTGCTTTTCGTCGATTTCCGAAATTCCAGTTTCAGTTCTGACCATTCCCTTTTCAGGAGCCCTCTATTAATTGCAATACAATAAGCAGAACCAAATGGATGATAACACCAGCGGCCCCCATAACCCGCTTTCAAGCAATATGGGTTGTTTAGAGCATATTATGAATCAGAGCTCTCCCTTCTTTCTCGTCTTTCATCCCCGTCCCGCCATATTCCAACAAGAACAAAAGATGAGGAATCCCTCTTTTCACCGTGGCTAGAGAGGGCGGTGTGTTGGCCACCGACTCTTTCTCTTCTTCGCTCCCCTTTCTGTTGCGGCTGCCCTACCCCATAGTGAAGATTTACAAGTGAAGCTTTTTATCTCCACTCCCACCCCCCGTGATATCCTTTATTTCAACCCCTCCTACCGCACACCCCGCAAGGTGTAATGATGAAGATAAAGAGCATCTTCTGCCTCAGCATATGTGGGCAGCTTTACGTTCCATTATTTTAAAGCAGTGCCTACCAGTGTGTAACTTGATCTTTCGGTTAGCCTACCAATAATGCATCCTTAATAATAAGGCGCCTACCAAGTTAAGTTTCCACCAAAGTTAGAGGCCTACAACCCGACCGTCGGGTCTGCGCCCATGTATGTGCCTCAGGAATTCTTATGCTTCAGCCAGCGGTTCATTATCCTGCTAATAACAAAATCGCCGTACAAAGGAGAGCGCAGAGAGTGAGACAGTCTATAAATCCCAATAAGCATAAACAATAAAGACTTAAATGTGGGCCAGAGATTTGTCCAACGTAAGGTGTGAAATGCCAAGTCACCTACCTCATCATCTTCACCCGTTCCACTCTCTACCGCCCGATCGTGCCACACTTGTTCCACGAACGATGCAATGGTCATTGGCAGGTTTAACTGCAATTCACACTCGGATATTTGCAGTAACTTGTAACACTTCATAGAGCAAGCATTGAATGATGCGGAGCTAAACTATTGCTCGTAAGAATTGTACTATTTGGAGCTAACAATGATTGAGTCTATTATTTGGCGAAAAATGTTCAGTAAAGTTACTCCTACTTCGTCTGTACTTTCACTAAACGGTTGCTCTCCTGTCAGAAATAGGACGTATAGCAACTGACGACAATGCTTCTCTCAAGTCTATTCCATCCCAACCTGGAATTTGTTCTCCTCCTCTTCCTCTCCATTCTCGTCCCGATGCAGACTACTTTTCGGAGAAAGAGTGATCAACCGCCCCGATACATTCAATAGGACAGTATCGACACCAGGGACAAAAACCGCCGTCGATTCTGCATTGTCGATTTATCAATTTTTGCTATCAAATACTTTTACAGCATGCGAAACCTGTATTACATCAAGTACTAGAAGAAATGTAACAAAACAATTTTATGTCAGGAGAATAAATAAAATAAAAAAGGTGAGTAACGGATACTTACTCTTATCGTAGTTGAGTACCGTAAGATGAATAGAGACCAGGCAGGCCACGTGAGGGATCATATCGCCTTTAAAATTATTTTCCATTGTTTTCACGATCTAACCTAATCTTCACGTGCCAAAAAATTGCGCGCCGTATATTGTAGATTCTCGCATTCAAATTTTGCGTTCCTACGATGACTTTCACTGTTAAAATTTTATATCCGTCCATCTTATGCTAATCAGCGCAGGTATGATCAAGTACGAGCGGAATGAAACATGAGGATGTACAATAATAGATGGTCTAACGCATACATGAACTAGTGTTGTCCCGGTTTTGCGGCTGCCTTTATTTGGGGCATACATCAAATAGCAACTTCGGCGACTTTCAAAGTGCCTTGATTCTCTCATGTAGAGAAGGATAAAAGTGCATTAATTCACACTACGACGCTCAGAATACTGCATAATTCGGAAGAAAACGAGAAAATTGGTGGGTAAAGTGCCTTGATTCTATAAATTTCCACACCAAAAAGTGCCTTGGTTACGTTAGTTCTGACGTACTATTTGATCTATAATTTGGGGAAATCAAAAGCGGCCGTCCTTACAAGCTCCTTAAACTCTGATTCTCTCATGATTGCACTCATGACAACGTTCGATCGGACGATCCAACCCATCATGGGCTACCCATGTATGGCAGAAGGAGGAAAAGATAACATTCATTTTGGCTAAGGCATGCTAAACCTGCCATATACATAAACCGGGTGCTGTTCCATAAAGATATTTAAATAAAATAAATGAAAAGGAAAGAAATACCGACCAATCCGCAGCTCGGCCGTCCTCTCAATGACGACCCTCACATGACCCCCGTCCTTCTCCGTCCCCTCCTTCCTCTGTATCGTATACAACAGAATGCGCGATTCCACATCCATAGTCACGAGGGTGTCTGCCCTGTAAAAGGATGCATGGAAAACCGTAAACAACAAAGTATTTACAAAGTATGTGCAATTACGCTCTATATGAACAACGTCAAGGAACTGCGCCCTCACTTCAGATTCGACATGATAATTCGTGCATCCGTTTCCTTGGTTGATGCGAACCTGTAATCAGACAATTACCACGTCGGGTAACGACGTAATCAATGCACTTTTACTTCAAAATTTTAAGAACCGAAGCATTTTTACCTCAAATTCTATCAATTGTTGTAAAACTATGCTATTTTTATTGATATGTATTGTAGAATCAAGGTACTTTCACCTACTTATTTGTGAAACAATCAAGGCACTTTGAAATTCAACTACGTGACTATTTTAGCCATGAATTACCAGCATTCTAAGCTCTAATACACTAAAGATCGCCCATAGATCAAACAGTGACGTCGTTGAATTTCAAAGTGCCTTGATTTTTGTACGCTGAAACGGACAAAAGAGCCTTGATTCATACTAATGAGCTGGAAATTGAGCATAATTTGATGCAAAAAGGGTGAAGTTGGAGAGCAAAGTGCCTTGATTTTCTAAATTTTCGCGACAAAAAGTGCCTTGGAAGCATGACCCCCTTCCCTTCCCCCCACCTTTCATCGAGTCTCGTATCGACGGGGTACATCTTAATCCTTCCCTCAGCACACGCTCCCACCATCAATCCCCTCCACACGAACACTCCTCCCGTCACGTGCAATTCCCGTTCCTTCAATCCGAGTATAATCACCCATCTTATAACCATACGTGGGCAACCATCCCCGCGATATTTTGAGAAATTTTTGAGATACCAGTGTACGAAATCAAACCTACCCATTGAAATTTTGTAGGAAATATAGGCCTACCAAAGTAAAATTCAGAAGAAATTTGATCCTACCACCCATACTTCGGGTCGGTGCCCACGTATGCTTATAACAGCACTATGGTTGGGTAACATCTTCCGTCAGTTGTCGCGTTCACTTTACTTTACCTTGCGATCACTTTACTATACAAAAGTGCGTCTAAACCCGCTTACACAAGAGGACCCTGACAATGAGACCGAACCTGACTCTCGTTCCCGAAGATCTTCCACCGTTGGTTGGAAAGGGAGCAGAAGGACATGCCCGCAGTCCCAGCCACAACCAACGTTCTCCCTCCGCGTTCAAGGGCAGCAAACTGAAGAGGAACTGTCACAGCTTATTACGTTTATATATCGAGACTTGTAACGCTTAACTAGCAAGCAACGGAAAGGAATTGCGATATAAATTGGAGAGAAATGAATTCGAATCTTCGTCAAAACGCGCAGTTATACAGGAGAATAATTCTCAGAAAGGTGCACCATTAAAAGTGCGTTCAACAAAACTCACTCGAATGGGCCAATTCGCATGGACGTATTCCGACCGCAACTCGACAGTCGTCCAAACGGAATGAGGAGCCGAGGCCTCGGGTTCTCGCGATCTAAATAGATATGTAAATAGTCAAATCCTTCGATCATAACCATCGTAATGAGAAACACCGCTTTCTAGCAGCCCCTAGATTTCCGCCCTTGGGTGAAACGCCCAAACCTACCGTATCGGAGAGATGTACACTCGTTGCGAGGAGACGAGGACAATTCGATCCGAGTGCTCCTCAAATCGGGTACCATAATTTTACCAGATATATGATAACGTTTGCCTACTCTGATACATTTCAGAAATGAAGTGAACAGTGCTAGGAAAGCCGGCGACTTACCATGAAGGGATGGCTAAAAGCCGCAGAACGGACTAGTTCGAGAATACTCGCTCCCCTCGTTCCTCCCATCCACAACTGATACCCTTCCGGTCCCCACTCTATGCTCTTGTATGAGACCTCGGAGCCGTGTGCATTGCTGCAAATGCAACATTTCACAAGATAAGTAAGCGAATTCTTCATATCTCATTGCCATTAGAAGTCTGATACGTGGGTAAGGTATGCACTTTTTTTTCAAGGGCCTACCCAGGTAAAATACAGAGCAAATTGTTTTCTTCAGTGTCTCGACCAATCTTAGAGAAAATTGTTGTACCACCCTACCCAACCACTTCAACCGCAACCACGCCACCACATATGCCAGACTTTAAAGTGGAGGAAATCGGTTCTAAGCAATGGCTAGAGCCCAACGAACTGTTCGTCGTCGCATCCCTCCAGGGAACACCACAACTGAGCTCCGAGGGGGGAGAAGAGCGCGGCGACGGGGGGGAGGGGAAGGGGGGAGGAGGTGGACGAGGAGGTGGACGAGGAGGTGCATGACTGCAAGGGACGGCGACATTTACAGGTTTACAATCGGCTACATAAATGGGCACGGACCCGACCGTCGGGTGGTAGGCGCCCTCATTTTGACAAAAAAATAACTTAACTTGGTAGGCACCACATTATTAGAGAAAGCTTATTTATTGGTATGCTAAGAAAAATGTAGATGTGCACACTGGTAGGCCCCGAGCTGAAATAATTGTCGCTATCTCTACCCATATATGATCGGTTACTTTTCGACGCTAAGTTTCGTTGTTTTTAGCCAGACGCATCGCGGTTATGAATGTTGTGTGAAACATACGCATCAAAAGTAACCGATTTTAAACCTCTAGAGAGATTACACCTCTATGAGAGAACAGGGAACAACAATACCATTTCTCTAAAGATTCCGCTCAAATATGGCTTAGTATGAACGCTTTCCTTCATTCTCTCTGTCCCCGTCGCGAGTGGTCGGCTCTCTCAGTCGTCTCTCAATCAAGAGCCCCCCCCCCCCTCATGTTCAATCACGGACAGAAGAATTGATCCTTCTCCATAACGAATTGGCGCTCGGGAGAAGTATGCGCCAAACGAGGATCAAGAGGACTACTCAAGATCTCTCGGCACCTCGGACTGAGTGAGTTGTTTTGAAGAAGATTCGAAGTCTCTGACCTCTCCCATCTATATCAAGCAACCTCTCCTTTGGAACACCAACCAATGTTAGTCCTGATAAAGGTGATAAACCAGAAACCAGAAACAGTATATGTTAATTGAGTCCGTACGTATTCGGCTAACCAGTGTCCCCATTCCCTCTTCACCCTACCGTACTTTGTCATTCGCAGTCTCCCTTCTCCTCTCCACATTCTCCCACACTACGGCCACTGCTCCATTCTGCGGGAGCACCCGAATATCGGCCACGGCGCCCACTCGATTGGCGATTTCTCAACGAAGCCGTTACCGTTTACCGGATAATACCGCTTATTCGTGTAGCTGGGGCACGGGGGGTATGCAAATTGGGAAGGGGGGAGGGTGTGGGAACAAAAACAAAAAGTAGTAAATAAAGGCATTTTTTTCAATTTTTTGTTTGTTCAAAATGTAAGCACTTTTGAATTCATTTACTTGACTATTTTATCCGTGTGTGCGATAGATTAGATCGTATTTATCCCTTACCGGGTCCATTGCGTACGTTGAGTGCCACCCGAAACGTCAGCTCCAAAGCGCCCGATGTCTCGTTCAGATGGAAAGCCGCTACATCGCCACTTAAATATCATTCAGTACATTGCATAAAACGACCAACAACGCTAAAACGCCCATGCTTATATAAAAACCCTAATCGAGGTTCACAAGATACACCCAACTTACTTGGCACATCCGAAGAGAAGCAGGCGAAACCGGTGATTTGTATCCGCCACGACGGCATCCTTCACTTGCGTTGCCCATACTCCGAGCAGGCTCTCAAACATTCCGTTATCATTTCATCTCGCCAAATATTTTAATGTTAAAAATATTTCGTTTCATACTCTGCTAGTAGCAGTGAAATCACCATTTCATTTCACCAACACCAACTTTATGCAGATCAAGATTGATGAAAAGGCCGATTTGGTAAAAGGGTGTTCCCTGTTATCCAGATATGAGAACGAAAATAAAAATATACATAAAGTAATTACGTTAGGATGAAACTTGGGGTCGTTACTCGTGAGGAGTGCTGCTCTGCCATCTGAGAGAACGAGGGAGAAACCCCCGCAGAGCGGGGCATAGGCACAGTCACGAATGAAGACAGACGAGTCGGAGGGGAGGAAGGCGGCTGGAAGGGGAAGGGCGGGTCGGGATAAGTACAACCTCCTTCTAACTTGGGAACAAGCCCCTTTTAGACAGCTTATACCGTCGTCACATTTGATGCGCAAACGGCTAAGAGAATCCATGTTGACTACGCGTTGCGTACGCGCATACGTGGGCAGGGTCTGCCGGTAAAATTTTGCAGTGGCTCTCCCAAGCCTCTGCAGTTGTCGCCACAGCCATGTCCGGCAGTCTCTGCCAGACATGGTTGAGACTTGGCTTGTTGCAGTAGCTCATTCTAGCTTCTGCAACCAGTCAGTTCCCTTATTTAACACTCTTGAGCGAGGAACTGTAGTAAAGTAGTAGTAGTATTAGTTTAAAAAGCAACTGAGAGCTCAATTTTTTTACTATTGACGAATTTTGTTTCATCTGTTACCATAAGGTATAAAGTTCTTAGCTTTTCAAAAAAAATCAGTAATTAAGTTATTAAATGCATAGTGGAGGCAAATATAAAAAGAGTTAGAATAATTTTAATGTTTTAACTCTCTTTGTACAGTACCTACTCCCTCCGAGTACTTCGAAGGTAAGACTTTCTCATGCTTTAAAACTAATGATTTTTCAGGTTGCTTCAAGTTCGTTATTGTCTTGGTCAAGTCCTCTCCTATCTATTTATCAAGACTCCCTCCTTTGGATACCCCTCCACTGTTAGCCCAGATAAACGGTGCAAAACTGAAACTGAACTGAATCATCAGATTCCGACAGAGAACCGTGTGAATGTGATGTACCGCTATATTTTGATTACTGTTTCTCCATAAAGTTCCCCATCCTTTGGCTTTTTGGTGTGGTGGTTGTGTTTAGTGCTACATTCAGAACAATCTTCCTGAAGTTAATTGGAGGATGCTCGAAATGGGCTTTTAGACCTGCCCAAAAGCTGATCTGCTTTCCTGGGAAAGATATCGATGTCTAACCAACACTAATCACGGAGCGAGGATCACAGATGCGGAAGTGAATCCTTTGGTTTATGTTGTGTCTAGAGATCGGCAAATAACTGAAAATGTCGACCAAGTCATGAAAGTGCATTCTTTGTCTACGTCTCTGCATTCTTCTCCCCTGTCGTGGTCCATTCTTGCGCTTTCATGACCAAGTCATCGGTCATTATCTATCTAGCAGTACCGTGTATCCCCACCTCTCTAATACCTTACCCCCACTGCATAACGTTCTGCTCCAAAGGGTAGATCATGCTTGCAAAAGGAGAGAGGAGAGGTGAGAGAGCATGGGAATTGGAGAGACGCAGAGACAGTCGCAATCGGGCGTAATTCGGACTAGTATAATGCAGTGCCACTGTCTCTCACTCCCTCCCTCTCTAGGTTTTTCTCTTTCACGATGCATCGACGACATGGAAATAGAGGAGCGAAGAAAGGAGCGAATCAGGATAACACATGCGTTTTATGTATTACATATGCAATATTGATTAAGTTCTTGTGAACATTGGAAGCATTAAAAGCCCACATAAAGAGAAGAATAGCGGTAAGTATTTTGAATAATTTTATTGCATACTGTAGCTATCGATTGAGGCTGCAAATTCTTCATAACTACAGTAACCCGGTTCTGCAGCGCGCAACCCAAACTGGCTGCCATATAAAATTCGGTTTTCTGGAGATATGAGAAGTCTTATGGTGCTTTTTCTGTGTCTTAATTCTTATTATGTCGATTACACTCATAAAACACTAAGAACAGGGCTTTTTATCTTTTTTTTGGCCTACATGCAATGAAATTGCTGGTGGAGCCGGGACTCGAAAACCACCCCACCAAATGAGCTCATCTTTTGTATTCGCTGCCGGCTTAATTTATTGCTTCGTCATGAGAAAAATCAGATCTTAATTCATCTTATTTCACGATTTAGTGTTCACACGAGTTGGGGTTGCGCGCTGCAAAACACTCTGCAGAACTTGGATTACTGTAGCATCAGACATTCCGTATCTTTCTTCGTTCGCTTGCTTACTTTATGTTTTAGTGATTTCTGTTTTTTTTCTGTTTTCTGTTTTTTATCTGATTCAGTTTATCGCTACAGGCCTCGATTCCTATTGATTATGCAACGTGTTAATTGTTGTGTACCTGCCCCGTGCAATGACAGCTAACGGGGGACGGATTTATCACAAGGGTGGGGAACAGTACAGGGAACAAGCGATCTAGCTATGGCGGAGACTCGCCTTATATACCCGTGCTCCGAGAGCGTGAGGTGATCTACAGCTATAGACAACAAGCAGTATATAGGAGGGGAATACGCAGGGCACTATGAACATGGCCACTGGGGGATACGATACGACTAGTGAGGAATCAGGCTACTTAGGTAGACAACATTAGCCTATATCCAACACCTCCCTCCTAGGATTCTAAGTCACAACAGAATCCTACATTGTAGATCTCTACGGGTATAATTCATTAGTTACAGATAAAACAGTTAATATGTACACTAACGAATCAAACACTCTGTCCCGCCGGTCAGGCCCAACAGACGCCGTATACTAGGGTCGACGACTATGGGGGACTAATGGGGACATACAGTTCCAGACGTTGTCTTCGTCGTATTAGTCGTAGTCGATCTTGCAGCTCCCGGGCACGAACGATTGAGCCTCGAGGTGTCGTTGCAGAAGTCGATGACGTCGAGCTTCCTCCAGTTCACGAATTCGAGACCATTCTCGAACTTGACAAGGCAATTAACTAGATCCCTCATCACAACATATCCGATGATCCTCTGACCATTCAGATAGCAAGACACAGTGTCTCCAGGACGGATCCAGGGTCTCTTGCCCTCCTTCCTCCTCTCACTGGTCTTAACACTACGAGTCTTCCTCTGCGGACAGACCGTCTTCTGAATCGAACCATTCCTTGCCGATTCTCATAGGATGCCCATTGGACTTACACCTCTTCCAACTCCCAGAGTTGTTCTTCACGTCCCTGACGTGGTCCACTGTCGCCTGATTGAGCCCACGAGATTCCCTCAACCTCTTCGAGGATTCATCCACTGATCAACTAGTCGGCCTCTCCGACAACTCCTCATTCCGTGTCTCCAGCGACCTCTGCTTCTGGATACTTGCGAATGCCCTCTTGGCTCCAATTCGCCTCATCCAATCCACTCCAAGCAGATTCCTGTCACAGCCATTTGTGACGTAGACCAACCCTGTGCTTTGCATACCCTCGTACTCCATAGTACACTCGAACATTCCCAGAATTTCGAGTTCGGTATCATTCGCGCACTAGGCCAACACATTTGCCTCGTCCAACGGAGGACTTCCGATCTTGCGCCAGGCCTCGTCAGTCATGAGCGTGATCTCTGACCCTGTGTCCACCTGCATCAGCAGCGTGCACCCACATGTCATCACCTCAATCTCGACTCGAGTCACCTTCGCCTTGTTGTTTCTCACTCCCTTCGAGTGAACAACCTTCTTCGGTTCGACATGGAACTCCGGACAATCCTTTGCGACGTGTCCCAGACACTCGCAGAACTGGCATCTCTCGGGAACATCGGACTCTCTCTCCGATTTTCGGTCACAATTCCTCTTGAAATGTCCCTGCTTTCCACATCGAAAGCATTTCTTTCCCTTCATTCCAGTGTGTCCTTTCTCGTTCCACATCTCCGATCCACTTGTTCGACGTGCTTCGCTACTCTCAGCGAATGGCTGCACGCCTCCCGAACCTTGCACAGAGTACTCAGATCCTACAAGTGCCATGAGAGTCGAGAACTTCTCGATCAACTCGTTCAGGGGTCTTTCCTGCTCACTGTTCACCACCTTCAAAACATTTGCCCGAATTCTCTCCAAACTCGGAAAATTCAATCTTGCAAGGTGCCTCAGCAAGATTCTTACTCTTGCACACTCCTCAACATCCTTCATGTTGTCCTCAATCATATCCGTGTGCTGATCGTACCATACTTCAAACTCATTATCCACCTCTGGATAGTAGTCGAAGTCTCTGATCTTTGCTTCATCGGCATCGATCAATGGCCCCTTCCTCCCTTGGGAAGTGCCCTCACTCTGACTGCCTTGAGCCATCAATCGGAGCATGTTCTCGTGCCTCTGCTCACAAGCATCAA
>LS877675.1:279945-304740 GCA_900490955.1 Micoletzkya japonica | reverse complement strand
TCGTGATACTTTTCGCTTCGAGAGTTCTGATATTCAAAAAAATTCGGCGGCGACGCGCACGCGACGCTCGTCGCCGCTCTAGGCGTGCGTACTCCCGCAACGAAAAGTGCGAAAAGTAACAGGCGGTAATTTAAAATTCCGTTACAGTATACCTGGCGCATGTTCCGTTTTTAAATGTCTGGCGGGATCATACGTGTTTATGTATTACATATGCAATATTGATTAAGTTTTTGTGAACATTGGAAGCATTAAAAGCCCACATAAAGAGAAGAATAGCGGTAAGTATTTTGAATAATTTTATTGCATACTGTAGCTATCGATTGAGGCAGCAAATTCTTCATAACTACAGTAACCCGTTTCTGCAGCGCGCAACCCAAACTGGCTGCCATATAAAAATCGGTTTTCTGGAGATATGAGAAGTCTTATGGTGCTTTTTCTGTGTCTTAATTCTTATTATGTCGATTACACTCATAAAACACTAAGAACAGGGCTTTTTATCTTTTTTTTGGCCTACATGCAATGAAATTGCTGGTGGAGCCGGGACTCGAAAACCACCCCACCAAATGAGCTCATCTTTTGTATTCGCTGCCGGCTTAATTTATTGCTTCGTCATGAGAAAAATCAGATCTTAATTCATCTTATTTCACGACTTAGTGTTCACACGAGTTGGGGTTGCGCGCTGCAAAACACTCTGCAGAACTTGGATTACTGTAGCATCAGACATTCCGTATCTTTCTTCGTTCGCTTGCTTACTTTATGTTTTAGTGATTTCTGTTTTTTTTCTGTTTTCTGTTTTTTATCTGATTCAGTTTATCGCTACAGGCGTCGATTCCTATTGATTATGCAAAATAATGATTAACAACGTGTTAATCATTCATCTCCTCCACTTTTGATCATTAAGCCGTTGCTTCTTTGGCAACCTATTTTTGGAAAAATTAGCAGTCGCTCTGCCACCCACTTTACCTGCAACCGTGCCCACGTATGCGGCACGCTTCACGTTAACGCCGTTTCAGGCGCATTTTATTATAATTGTTTTACATAAAAGCATTGCATGGGGAGCAGCTTACTGTACCAGGTTTTTTTCAATTAACTAACTGGTCTGGCACTAAGTAAAGTACCCGCAACTCACGATCACATTTGAACCAATGAGCATACTAACAAGCATAGGTGGGCAGGGTTTGCTGGTAAATTATTGCTGTGGCCCTCCCATGCACAACGAACGAGAAATCGAGTCAGGATATCCTTGTGCAGCAGCCTATCCAATATTAGCAAAAGTTCTGCAGGAACCTACCCAACCACGGTACACACAACCCTGCCCACCTAAACTAGCTAGTATGCTCCTTTGGTTATTACAATTAGTAAAATTTCCCGAATTACAAAAAAACAATAGACTCAAACCAACTCACGCTTCGACTGTAGCTGATCGTGCGCGAAGGGGATCTTCGATAGTTGGAAGGAGTAGCCATTATCTACCTAAAAATGCCAAACTAAACTCTACATATGCACCCCTCCTTCGAGATTGCTCGACATTTATTGCACATTGACATGCTTACTGGTCATCATGTCATTTATGTGCTGTTTTCAGTTCTACCCTAATGTTTTCATGAAACTCACCTTTCCGTTCCAGTGCAGATGGTGCGAGAACCCGTTCTGACCACAGATAAACAGCTCCTCTCGTAGCGCGATCGCACTCAAATATTAAAGGAGCCGTACCACGAGTTTCTGGCCATAGTCGCTCTTTACGTCATTCTTTAGATCTAATCATCCTGATCGGGTATTCCGAATCTTATGCGATTTCATTCACTCTCCGCGGAGTACTGAAGGTGCAAAGGGCAACGCGCTTTTCACAAAATCGGATATATTAGCTGACTAAGATGAGATACAGCTCCGATTCATTACTAGATCGATTTTTCACGTTGTTCCGATTATTTTCACAAAAAGAATTGCGGGAAAAGATGAGCGGAAAGGCCTAAATTGCATATCAGGGTAGCCCGCGAATTCAAACTGCTACCGTACTCGTGGGCCGGCTCCTTTAATGTTTTTTCCCGAATAATCAGGAATAAAAATGTATTATTGAATAAAACTCAACGTCACTGTACGCTTCAACGAATATAAGCTAAACAACTTGACTCGAAATCGGAGCTACGACCGGAACGGAAAATTCTAGGCCTCACTTCTGTATTATTTCTCTTCATTTTATTGTTGTTTTACTATTGCTTGATTGTGTTAAGTATTTCTATAACGAAACATCTATGCTAACATACATTCAATCCCAAAAATGTTCAAATTCAAAACCAAACGAAGTGTGAAATATTCAATTCCAGATGGAACTTGGTTTTGAACTGTACGCACGGTTAGCGCATATTCGTCAAAACGTTCTGACGTAGATTTTTATTCAATAATAATTGTGATAAATTCTTTCCAACATAGCCATTTTAAGAGATACTAAAGATATTTAGAAGTTGGGTAAGAAAATGCTGAAAATTAAAAAGAAGTAAAAGAACCTCGTAACTGGAGCTGCGAGGTTGACAATGACTGAGAGTCGTACACTCAGTGAGGGGACCCCCTCACGGGTTAGTCGCAATCGAGAGGAGCGAAACTGAGTTAGGAGAGATATCAACAATCACATCTATTCCGTACCATTTCTATCAATGTTTTATAGCACCGCATAAAAACTATGTGCCAAATACCATAGCATTTTCATCCCCTATTAAAATTTACGTCTACTATTAAAATTTACGTTCCGAGAATTTTGTTTACACCGATCTACTGAGCTCGCCCTAAAAAGCTGACAAATGCCAATAACGCGTAACCATGCTGATTAGTCATTGTTTCATTGTCATCGTTGCACGAGACCATAAGAAAAACAGGATGTAATTCAAAAAATGGAAGAGTGTGATACAACTTTCCGGAGAATGTCGAGAACGTTATCTTACTTTTCAAGTTTTCTCTGGTAGTTTTCTCAGTGTTCTCATCAAACAATTAATTCAGAAGTTAAGCTTGAAGTTCAGTTCGCGATAAATAATGGTCAAAGCAAATTTCATAATTTTAGGGCGAGCCCAGCTGATCGGTTACCGTGTACTATCTAGAGTGAGCAATTTACCCCCACCCCCACCCCCGATTTACCCCCGGCAATGAAGAATGAGGCGGGGGGAACCCCCAAGCCAAATTAATGGAGAATATTCTCCCCACGAATTACCCCCGATTCCCCCCATGGTTCATTCGCGCCCACCGTGTGCGGCCGTACGGCTCCGATCCCTAAGACTGTTCTTGATGAATTTGATGTGGATTCTGGTGGTCCTGCACAGGTTATTTTTTGAGATAATATTTTGGTGAGTTCCCGTAAGCTTAGAGCATTTGCAAGAACTGCAGCATTGCGGTATCTAATAAGAAGGGATCGTGGCACTTGATGCGCCATCCTGAGAGGTGTAGTAAAGAAGTGGCTGAAAGGATCAAAGCTAATCGAGTCTGATACAGCGGCATCCAGGGTTAGTTAAGGGGCCTAGGTATATATAAAAAAAACTCTTAGGAATTGGTGCAAGCTCGAGCTACCGGAAATATTCCATCCCGTTTTCTTCGTAATGTTCACCTCATCTCCTTCTTGGCTATTATCGCTCCTTCCTAATTCTAAATTCGACTCTGCAAGTAGTAAAGTCGGAAATAGGGCAGATCTCTAATGATGAAACGGTTTCGGTCAAGCGAGTTATCGAACTACTGCAAGTTTTTTTGAGGATGCTATGACAGAAGTACGTTATTTTGAAATCATTCGTCTCAAATATATTTACTTAGAAATATATTTACATAAAATATATTTACTGTCACGTACCTCCTCTACGCTTGCTATTGTGATCTCCGCCCTGCGATCAGCTGAGATAGCCGTAACGAAGTCTGTTTCAGAAAAATACGGTTCTATATATTTTGGGACCTTTAGAGAAATCACGTGTCACGGCCCTGCATTTGAATTGGCTAAGAAGCTGCTTTCCGAGTTCAAATCTCGTACGTCAGATGTATTTTCTGAGACGTTATTGCGTATGTTTTTCCTACCATAGTTAAAGTTTGCAAGCAACTACTGCCTTTTCCATCGACAATTTTGAACATGTTTAGTGTGCTGTCTTTCTTCACCCCCTGTATTGTCTGAGGACTAAATTGTTTTCGGATGCTGATTGGAATAAGATCATGGACGAAGTTATTGACCTGGCACGGGATTTGAATAGTAATTAACAACATATTGCAAGTAGAAAGTAGGAGCTTGAGTTAGCGACAAGAGTGTGGCGTCTCCTAAGAAGAAGAGGAAGATGGCGAGTGGAGGAATAGTGAATGTTCTTGATAGTGATTCAGATACTTCAGATGGAGAAGAAAGTGATATCGAGCTCTGTTATAAGTCTATATAATATAATCAATGTAATATAGTCTATATAATATAATATTATATAATGCAATATATATTTTATTTAAGAAAGAACTGGCTAAGTATCAATCGATGATCAAGTCAAATCGACCCAAGAATGTAACGGAAAACGGCTTGCTGTGGTGGAAAGCTAATCAATATACATATCCTCTACTCTGCAAAGTTGCTCTGATTCTGGCTGTCCCTGCTCCTGGTTCAATCGACGTAGAGCGCATCTTCTCAAGAGTCACAAGACTCACTTCTGATAATCGTCGCACCAGGTAAAATAACTTCTTCTACGAATTCCTTGCGAAGAATACGAAAATCGGAATAGTAGTTGTTGCGTATGGTGTAATCTATGTAATATTGTAGAATGTCGAATGAACATATTGCCATGTGGTCGTTTATCTCTGCCTCTACTGGAATCAATTCTACCGTGTATCGAATTATAAATTTCCCCATAACCTAAGCCAAAAATAACGAAAATAAAAGAATCATTATACTCAGTATATATATATATATATATATATATATATATATATATATATATATATATATATATATATATATATATATATATATATATATATATATATCATTCTTCCTCTCTGTTATATATATATATCATTCTTCCTCTCTGTTCCCCTCGCGCGTGGTCGGCTCTCATTGTCGTCTCTCAACCAAGTGCCCCACGTCTATTCTATAATATCACGGACCAGAGGATGAATCCTCCCCCCTGAAGACTTGGAGCACGGGGGGAACTTTATATTGCGGGGGAAGTCGGGGGTTTTGGGTAAATGGCACACTCTAGTCCTATCAAGCACGAGCGGAACATTTGAATTCGAATATTTACAAAATGGCGTGCCCATTCGCGATTTCATTGAGGATCAAGGCATTTCAATGCTTTAAAGTCTAATCTACAATCGAAAAGGCCAACCGGCGTATCCTGTCCCTCCTCCTCCACAAGCAGACAGTTACTGTCATCGACAACGACGGAGAATATCAGAAGATGACTGCGCTTCGTCTGCAATGCATTAGGAATAGAGGCCACGAGTCGTGCACTTTTGACATAACCATCAAGCGTACATGATTCGGGGTTATTTTCTATAAATGCTTCGGCTATACGTTCGATAACAAACCCGATTCCACTACAAGAAATGAGATGATGAACTTGCATACTCTCTCTTATCGTAGATATAAGAGGGATATGAAAATGGCTTTTAAGATTCTCTATGGCACAACTGATCTGACATGCCCCTTAAAAGACATTTATAATCTGTGTCCTTCGAATACAAGAGGAAATTCTTTCAAGATATGCTATCCCGTTCCCCGTACTACTCAGAGGGAATCCTCTTTCGCCATACGAACGGCAAAGAAGTTAAATGAAGTCTTTAAGAAAGCAAAGCTACCAAGCACCTATTCCGATTATGTAAAATTAATATGAGCCACATGAGTGAAGTCATTGCGGTTGATTGACCAATGTCCGCATCCACTTTGGCCCCGACCACGTCCTCCCAGGCGTATGGAAATAAATAAATAAATTCGTATACTCTAATCAGGAACCGTGCGCCGGTCGGGACTTGGGAGGCAGCTTACTGCAGTCGTCGCCTCTTACATATAGAACGAGCATTTTAGCATCGTCACTGCTTGCAGCAATCCAAATTATACTCAAAAAACACTCTAGTAAGCTACCCAACCACAGTACCTCCAACCCGTGCCCGGAATAAGCACTATTCGGAGATTACTCTTTCCTCAACGACCTCGCACGCTATATGCGTATTCGATAAGGATAAAAATAAAGATTAATCAGTCTGCACTAAAAGTTCAAGGAATGAATCCAAGACTGGGAAAATAGGGCGAAAACTAACCGAGACGGCGATGGCAGCTCCGTCAAACTGCCAGAATGCACGGACGAATGCCCCCTTCTCCTCGACTTCCGATGAGCTCCTTCGATACGAGGACACAGCAACACTCGGCTGAAGTAGCAAAAGATCACTAAATCTTCATGCATGCAGCTTGAAAAATACATCCTACACTCTAGCAAACATGCCTCACTTCTGCGAGATTTAGACCCAACCAAGCTTTAAAGTTACATACTACAAGACGCAGTAGATCTAGGATTCTAAATGGATGATAAAGACAAGGAAACTATTCTGTACCAGAGTCTGGCAGAGATGCAGCGTAGATGCGGTCAGAAGCGTGACGTAGGACCTGTCGCGATTGCCGGCCACGTGCACCACTTCCTCCTCATCCTCAGTCCCAGGCAGGCGAAAGTGGCATTCTTGACCGAGCTGAAAGCAAGCGGCTTAAATTGCAAATGCGTTAATTAAATACAAATTAAATATTAGAAGGATAAGAAACGCGACTGACCGGCAGAAACATAACGTTGTGTGCGTGTCGATTGGCATCCGGTTACTCACATCATCCTCGGAATACTCATCGACGGTGATGAATATGAACCACAGACACGGGGAATGCTGAATGCAGTTTCTGGCAAATTGCCAGCAAAATCAAGTGACTGAACAACGGCCCGGCTCCTCGGGCACGCAACACCACACAACGTCTTTTACCCGGCCCGGATCTTTCGCTACCGTATACAATAAGCAACTTGCAGTACTTTTTAAACATTACCCAACTGGGCAACTTTTATTGTGAAGAAAACTACTTTTTTTAAGTTAATTGACTTTATTTTGTTTTTGGTAGACAGAATTGTTGTTTACCCTAATTCTTCATTTTAAAATAGAGAAGTGTAAGGATCACAGTGTTCTTAATGTTAAGCGAACGAACCAAAATGCTTAGGATACGGTGTTTTCCGTGCGAGAGTTCCTACCGAAATAAGGGTTATTTTTCGGCATCTCGTTCGCTTAACATTTTCTCTGTTGTCAGAACACTGTGGGATAAAAGCACGACGTTTTAGCAGTCCGCGTTCCGAAATTGCGAATGTCTCTTCGTCTCTCCAATTTCCATGCTCTCTCGCTTCCACCCTTAATTTGCATGTGAATCTATTCTACGCAGCATAACATTGTGTAAAAGCAGTATTATTTTCTTGTAATTTCTGTGCACTCATGTCTATTAGAAATTTAGGCATTACGTTTTGCTTCATACTATAGATTCGTATGCAAATTAAAAGAATGGAGGTAAGAGAGCATGGAAATTAGAGAGACGCAGAGACAGTCGCAATTTGGGAAATTCGGACTGTCGGAACGCAGTGTTTGGGGAAGTACTTTTTCTCCGTTGTACTTTTTGTATTTGTACTTTCGTTTTTTTTCATAAAAACGACGATCTAGGAACTCTAATTGTAAGTGTAATTTCAAAACTTGTCGAGCTATTCCATTGTTCGCAATAGACACAGATGCCGATACTTTTATTGTAATGAACAACACGTTTTACGATCCATAAATGTTTTAGCATGGATGTTACAGGAAATACTACCATGATAAGCAATGTGAAGTGAAATTCAGTCACTTTCTGTCTCGACAAAAGGTTACAAAGCGACGTGTTCACGCGTCTACAAGGCGAGACTGGGGTTGACTCCGGCTCGGAACATGACGGGCTTCTCGTGACTGAAGGTATCGAAGCAGAACTTGCCCCCGATCCGACCCATGCCCGAGTTGCCCACTCCACCGAAGGGCACTCCTGGCACTGAAGGGGGACACGTTCCATCAGGACTGGATGATTTATTATATTATCATCATACTATACTAGTATTGGCATAGTATTATAGTTTTATTATTTTATTATGTTATCATCATACTAGTATTATCTCATACTGACCAAGTAGAGTTCTCTCTATCTTTTTACTTTTTTAAAAGTTTCAGTGTTTATGCTGTGTAATAGGCATGCAAGGCATGCGAAAGCGTGGAAGATAACCGGTAAAAGCGTGAACCGGTTAAGAAAATCTCAGGAAAAGGCGGCTTCTCACCGAAAGCGTGCGTCATGGCTCCATTGACGGTGACTCCTCCACTGCTCGTCTCACGTGCAAATCGCTTCGCCTTCTCGTTGTCGGCCGTGAAGCAATACGCAGCGAGGGGCTTCTCGTTCCTCAAGATTTACTTACTCGAAAAGCTGAGCTTCAAAATCCTATGAATGCCTTAATTACGCAGAAATATACACGAAAGTCTACGAAACGAAGAGGCACACTTCTTGATGAAATCCAGAGCTTCATCGAAGGATCCAACAACGAGAAGGGGAAGAAGGGGACCGAAGACCTGAAATGTATACTTATTCGACACAAGAAAACATTGATTGGTAAAATTAGAGAAGCATAAAGTGCTGACCTCTTCCTGCATGAAAGCATCGTCAGCCTTGACTTCCACCAAATGGAAGGGAATGAACTTGTCGGCCTTGTTGATCTCTCCCTGCGCCTTGTACAGAACCGTTCCCTTTGTGTTCTTCAGAAGGGCTTGCACACGGCTGCAAGCTATTCATCCTCACCTCTAACCAGGTTATTCATTGACCGCACATGGAAAGCTGCAGAAACTGCTACCTATATAGGTAGGCGACGCTGCCTACATAGCAGTGGACTATAAAAGATTGCTCCTTATGCATTGTTCTCTCATTGCACTTACTCGAAGTGTCTATCGTTGACGATTCTCGAGAAGGTCTGCACCTTGGCCATGTCTCCCAGCTCATCGAACGCCTTCTTCAAAGTCTCCACAATCTTTGGCTTCATCGCGGCCGTCGTTATGATCTAAATGTCGGATTGCCACTTAACAACGAGAAGTGTTGTTATACCTATTATATGCTAGGTTAGAGATAAGTGGAGTCATACTGTGAACTATTCACTATTCACCACACATCGCAATGTGAAACGTACGTAGTCAGTGGAGATGCAGATCTGACCAGCATTGAGCGTCTTGGCAAATATGATGTTGGAGGGGAGAAGGGACAGGTCAGCGGTCTCATCCACGAGCACCGGGCTGAAATACACGATTGTTCGTCTTCGATTTAGTCATCAACAAACTCAGCTGTGTTTATATTGCACATACGCGCTTTTCATTTTGCAACCAAATAGCACGGAGAAGTACATATCTAGATAAATAGCACGGAGGAGATGTGTAGGGTATTTATGGAGCATACGATTCGAGTCTTTTTGATGAATACGTTTCGCCCAAATCTACATAATCGATGGGTCTACCATTTTATATGCAGCCTGAAACACAACCACTTCGACAACGCGAATCGTATGCTCTAGTAAGGTATCTATCTACCTAGGCAACTCGTACTCACTTCTTTCCTCCCAGTTCAAGCGTGACTGGCGTCAGGAACTTGGAAGCTGCAGCCATGACAATCTTAGCCACCGGAGGACAGCCTGTGTACAGGATGTGGTCGAATCTGAAGGGGGGAGCACTGGTTATTTTCAGGTATTGTCGGTCCTCGTATTCAAATTTTGGTTCCGCGCATTCTGGATTGGACTTGCGTTATTTAGCATAAGTACACAGCCAAAAGGCAAATAACCAACAGAAGACGGAATCATTACCGTAGGAACACAAATTTGAATTCGAGGATCGACAATAAAGGTACGGGAAAGACGCGTACATAATTGGAGCTTAGACTGTTTCACTCTCTCCTCGCTCCCAACAATAATTTTTCATGGTCTCTTACTCGAAGAATGGGTGTCCTAAACCCAGAATGTGAAAATGGGAATATCTGAATCAGAACCTAGGAGATCCGATCCATGTCATGAGCTAAAGGGAAAAAATGGGTTGTGTGACCCTTTAGATAGTATTGTTTTTTCGCTTTTCTCGAATAATTCAAGCAAAACAAATCTAATAAAAACAGTCGGCTTCCTTTTGTCGCCGGCTCGCTCATTGCCAGCAGATGCCCTTCTGACAGATTGAGCTGGTGTAGATACCTCTCCTTGAGCAGATCCGTCGACTCCTTCACTCCTCCCTCCACGACAGCCAGCTCTTCCTCGTTGAAGTTCTTGGCCACAATCTGTGCCAGTACAGAAGAGAAGTGGGGGACCATCTCGGACGGCTTCACGATCACCGTGTTGCCTGCAGGGGGCTTACTCGGAAAGCATGCTCCACTCAACGCACAAATATATACCTGCATCACTTTGCACGGAGCGGTGTATCTAACGGGTTATCAGTAACAAGCTCTCTCATTATAGAAGAGCGAATCTAATTCGTTCCAAAAACCTCTAAGAAAATAATAATAGTTGTTCGTTTTCTCTCCCGCACTCTGGGCTGATATTTGACCGAATGATTTTCCTCTTTATTCCACTTTTCATGAGAGTTTCTGATAAACCCAAGGGAAAGCATCAAATTGATCCCCCAAAGCTGAATGAGCTAATGAGTATCCATCTGTGTCTACCTGCAGCCAATGCGTGGACAAGGGGAGCAGTGGTCGTTAGAGGGAAATTCCAGGGGCCGATCACGAGCACGACTCCTAGAGGTTCGGGGACGATGTACAGGGAGTCGGAAGAGGGATCGGACACCTCCGACTTGAGCACTTCCACCTGTGAAGGAACTCACTCGCTTCTTTCAATGTGTGACTCGATATTCAATAGACCAGTAGTTCTTCGGAATATTAAGTGGGATATTGCGTTTGTTCTTTCAATTCAGGCAAAGATCAGTGAACACTGGCATTTTGTTGCAGATAGGACACATGTTTCGGATTTCATAAAGCGTGAGTACCTTCTTCGGCTGAACCCACTCATCGATCTTGTCGACGACTTCGTCAATTGACTTGATGCAAAGTTCGACGTCCGATTGAATCTGGAGGCATTCACTTTATAATTACACTGGCAGCCGTTTCTGCGGTGGAAAATTGTCTGTGTAACGAAAAAAAAATCTCCATCACCAAATGAAGCAAACAGACACGATCTTCCCATGCAAATGTTAATGGTCGCTTGTTCGCCCGTACTTGTCAATCATTCCGCTGTCCGATAAGCACCTTCACTACAATGTACCATATCTATCTCGGCCCACGTGTCTCTACCCTTCTCTTCCCCCCCCTCTCCCTCCCCTTCTCTCCTCTCCCCTATCCCTCCATCTCCTCTCAATCTACTGATGCAACTCGCTCTTCTCAAGGCCGTTCACAGTTCAGCACACGGAAAGGAACATAATGCTACTGGAAATTCTATAGGACAGTAAAATCGAAAAGGTCATTATTAGTTAGCTATCTTCTCGTTTTTCAGCTAGTTTCACGCTGAATTAGCTTCTACTATGGTGAGCATAATTTAAAAACT
Organism: Micoletzkya japonica; assembly: GCA_900490955.1. NCBI lineage: Eukaryota > Metazoa > Nematoda > Chromadorea > Rhabditida > Diplogasteridae > Micoletzkya > Micoletzkya japonica. The sequence goes on along the minus strand of LS877675.1, from coordinate 293,158 downwards.
TCTCTGTGAGCGCAGATAAATACAGGGTTCAATTGTATTTACAATTTGTTTAATAATTTTAAAATGTGGAAAGAAGCAAAAGACAAGGAAGAGCCAGCTAACCCTGTGCAGATCGGCGAATATGGCGTCGTCGAGGGCCTTCTTGTTCTGTAGACACATGTCACGGAACTTCTCGACCCGCTTCTTCCGTCCCGCCAGATCCAGTGTCTTGCCAGACAGGTAGAAGGCACGTTGCTTCTCCACCAACTGTACCGAACCGCTTATTCATTATTTTTATTCATTAAAGATTTTTAGTCTCTATAAATGCGTAGTAACGCAGCTACATAGCTTCTAGACCGACTGAAATTAATACTCATTTATGTTGCTCACGCTCTCTCTCTGTTTTCCTGCACTGCACGACCACGTTTGAATTGTTAAACAATGCCACTAATACGATATTTGGAGGAAACCATGCAGATTATTCGCTTATAAGCGTACCTTTGAATACGGAGTCGTCATATCTGTGATCTCAAAAGGAAGAGAGGGTGAAGAAGGAGAGGTCGAGATGAGCACTGCCGGCGAATACGAACCCCCTTTTATAGGCAACGTGGAGTGGGCTGACCCGAGAGAGGGGAGATAGATTGGGAGAGAGACAATCTGTGGTCGATGCAAGTGAATATTGAGAGATTGAGCAGATAAGGGACAGGAAAGGCATCTGTGTAGTGTTCAACGAGTTTTCCAGAAAGGAGAGCGCTGCAAATGGTATATATGAAAATTATGTGAAATTAAGTAATTTAATACTTTTTTAACTCCTCCCGTATTCCATGAACTTCGCCTCACTCTCTCGCTATATGAATAACCTTGATAGCTGTTGTTTTTAAGAATGTTCTCCAAGGGGTATGAAACCAAGCAATTTAACGGAATTATCAGACCGAATGATTGAGGTATATGTGACGTGAAAGAATGAAAAGAAGCAAAAAAATGATATTGCTTGGTTCTTACCCCTCGTACTGTAGATATCAAAGGTAATCGTGCAAATCGCAGATCGGTGCATTCCGTCCATAATAGAGACGAACGGATCTTTGCTCTAATCTAACCACTCTTCCCAATACTTATCTCATCTTCTTATCGCGGTCCATCCCGCGTGGAGAGGAAAGGTGAATATCTAATTGAGGAGCGATCTAGACTGAACAGGATTTGAAACACTCGGTCTAGCTTGGATGGAATTTCAGTGGGACCTCGTGGTTTATATAAGAAACCCGGGCGATTGCACAGTGTTCTAAATGTTAAGCGAACGAGCAAAATGCTTAGAATACGGTGTTCTCCGTACGAGAATTCCTACCGAAATCAGGGTTATTTTTCGGCATCTCGTTCGCTTAACATTTTCACTGTTGTCAGAACACTGTGATTGACACCAATCTAGTGAACGTTTAACCACCTATGTAAAAAGTGAAGTAACAGTTCGGTAAAGAGAAGTTAGAGGGATGAAGAAGCCACAAAAGGGTATGTAAAAGTGAGTCCTTATGCAGGACCGAGCGGTTCGCGAAAATGTTATCTATTTCTCTCATCGTCCATTCGAAGATAGAGTTCCTCTCTACACGATACCTGTTTCGAGTGAAATTGGAGTGTACCTGCTCCCTAATCTTCTTACCCTCTATTAGTACAGAGAGGAAAAATGTTACTGTACACAGCGTACGAGTCAGTGGAAATATTGTGAAGCTCGGCTTTATTAAGGCATCAACACTACATGAGTGACGTTGCGAGAGAAATATACAAAGGTGAAAAGGTGATTTGTTCAGTTTCCACACATAACTTATAGCTTGAAGCAGGTCTTGATTCCAGCTCGAAGCATCACGGGCTTCTCATGGGTGAACGAGTCAAATCCAAACTTCTCGCTCAGTCTTCCCATTCCCGAATTGCCCACTCCGCCGAAGGGAACTCCTGGTGCTGCAAAGCAGTCAAAAGCCTTCAATCCACGCGTAAAGATATGATACAAAGCAAGATAGCACAGGTAGGTAGAAGAGAAACCTGCATTACGATATTTAAATCACTTTCCTACTTATCTTGCATTTTTTAGAATATTGAAGAAGAGTTAATGATTTGAAGATGGTATTAAAGGTAGTTTTTTTCGCGTGTGCTTCCCCTGTTCTTTGACATCGCTCCCTCATTCACGCGGGGTGCTAACATAAGTTTCGCCTCCATTCGGTGAGGGCAACTATGTAACTGGGTGCGTGTCGAAGGTTTTTCATGCTACCGAAGGTTTTGAAAAAGGCGAATTGCCAACTTATAATCTTTTAAAGATCATCGAGCCAATATCAGGACGCAATTGAGAGACCGCTGGTAGGTAGTGTGAGAGATGGCAATTTGCGAATATTCCATTTCCCCCTGATTCTCAGCCTCCTCTCCCTACCCCGGGTCCGCACAACGGATAATTATTTTCTTTAATATTTTGCAAGATACAAATGAGGTGCGCCTTCTTACCAAGAGCGTGCGTCATGGCTCCGTTAACCGTGACTCCTCCACTGCTCGTCTCACGGGCAAATCGCTTGGCCTTTTCCGCATCCGATGTGAAGATGTACGCAGCAAGGGGCTTCTCGTTCCTGGAACATATACACATTTATCATTTGTTCATTGCCTTCATCCTAAGTACTTTTCCATTTCCCCTTCACCACGATTTTGGCGAACTGAAAGGCACACAATGCTCGGCCTTCAGCATGACCTTTAGTTTCAGCTGCCTCTTTATCTCTTTGTGCTTCGGCTCTTACCTCTTGATATAGTTGAGCGCTTCATCGAACGATCCGACAGTCATAAGAGCGAGAAGGGGGCCGAATATCTGAATATGTAGTGATTCAGTGAAAAAGTTACTGGGCTACCTCTTCCTGCATGAAAGCATCGTCAGCCTTGACTTCCACCAAATGGAAGGGAATGAACTTGTCGGCCTTGTTGATCTCTCCCTGCGCCTTGTACAGAACCGTTCCCTTCGTGTTCTTCAGAAGGGCTTGCACACGGCTGCAATAATTCGGCCTTTCTGTTGCTTTACAGCTAATGCTTTTGCTGACATACTGAACATGAGTCTTCGGCTCTACTCACTCGAAGTGCCTCTCATTGACGATTCTCGCGAACGTCTCAACCTTGGCCATGTCTCCCAGCTGGTCAAAAGCCGCACTCAACGCAGCCACGATCTTCGGCTTCATGTCGGGAGTAGTGATTATCTGAAATGGAAGGGCATTGTAACGACTACTTTAAGAGAAAAGATGAACCCACGGCTTGGCAAGTAGATAAGTATCTGCATTGGACGTACGTAGTCAGTGGAGATGCAGATCTGGCCAGCATTGAAGGTCTTGGCCATGATGACATTCTGTGCGAGGAGAGAAAGATCGGCTGACTCGTCCACGAGAACGGGACTGAACGAAGGAACTTAATATAGATCTCATCTCACTTAGGTAGTCTCATTCCTATTCAACGAGAGAGCTTATTGTTAGCGGTATATATGAAGAGTGTGCAGGCAAAGTAGAAATAACATTCACCGACGGAACTCTTTTGCCAGTATCCCCTGTATCCCAGCCCTGTTTGCTACTACCTCTGACTTTAAACTACTATCTTTAAGCTACTCTCTGAAAGCCTGTGAAGAAGTGCGACTCACTTCTTTCCTCCCAGTTCCAGCGTCACAGGCGTGAGGAACTTTGCAGCCGCAGTCATGATGATCTTTGCCACCGGAGGACAGCCCGTGTACAGGATGTGGTCGAATCTGAGTGAATAGAGATACTACCTAACTATTCATCCAGATATGACAGATAAACAATGGACAAATTATGTTCCTACATAAATAAATATAGTGAGAGTATAAATATAGTCATGGTACGCGTAATAATGTCTAGGTATGAAACAAGTGTCTCCGTACCTTTCCTTGAGCAGTTCCGTTGATTCCTGCACCCCTCCCTCCACCACAGCCACCTCTTCCTCTGCGTAGTACTTGGCGATGAGTTTGGCGAATACCGATGAGAAGGTCGGGTCCAGTTCGGACGGCTTCACTATCACCGTGTTGCCTGCGATTAACATCATTACAAACTCCTGCTATACTTCACTTTAAGACTCCTACCTATATCGCATTGTCATAGCTAATTGTCATTGTAATTGTCATTGTCTTTATCCAGTATGCTGGAATAATAAGATCACATCGAATATAAGGCAAAAGAGTGCGCAAAATTGAGAGATTGGACGGATTCTGAACCAAGGAGACCGCCGTGGATCCCACTATACGTTTATGGTTTAGGAAAATGCTCAGTTAGTTGCCTCATTCCTATTTCCGACGAGGAAATGGAGAGTGCAGTAGAGTGGGCCATTTACCCCCCCCCCCCCCCCCCCCCGGGCAAGGAAGAACGATACACGGGGGAACCCCCAGTGATAGGGGGCCACAGCATTCCAAGTGTTCTAATATCGAATAGCGGTTTCCGCTCATAGGATCCGATCCTGTAGGAGAACCGATGAACGAAAATTTATGAATTTAAAAGCTTAGGTTTGCCACCGCGAACTCAATAAGCTCTGAAAATTTTGTGCAGGTTGGTTCATCCATTCATGAGATAATTAAAAAATAGTGGTCAATTCGCTATTAGACACATTCCTCACCGCGCGGAATGCTGTGGGGAAGTCGGGGGTTGGGGGTAAATGGCTCACACTAGAGTGCAGACAAAACATTTTTTCGTAAGTAATATTATTGTTGTTGGGGAATCTTTGCAGCGCACTTCGCTAAATACAGTGAAACTCTCTTGGCAAAATGCCAGCTTAGGCTAATCTCCGGCTCCGGCTGAAGTTTTACGGTGGTTAGTTGAAAGAACTGTGCCGCTCTCTCAACGTTCGTTTTCCTTTAATGATACTAGGCTAACCCGCGGCCAGGGCATGTACGAGCGGAGCGACGGTGATCAGAGGGAAGTTCCAGGGGCAGATCACTCAACTGTTACTATTCGTAAATAGTAAGCTTGCTGCATTGCCTGATCTTTTATCCAAATTTTCCATAAATGTTTCAAATTTGTAATATACCTATTATTGTTTGTTCCGTATTCCTATATTTTCTTTCTGTCATTTTCCCCCATGGCCCCACAACCCCTCCATATTCGCTCTATCAAAGCCACTCCCGTACCAGGTCTTGCCTCCAGACCTTCCCATGTGTCCCTCCCACATGATGACCAAAGGCCTAGTCCACCCTTTCCCATTACGGTTTATCTTTGGCTGCGATAGAGTTACCCCCTCCCCTTTCACCCCCGTTCACCTCTCACTTGCTGTTCCATATAACTTGTTTATATGATAAATGAATGAATGAATGAATGATACTAGGCTAACCCGCGGCCAGCGCATGTACGAGCGGAGCGACGGTGATCAGAGGGAAGTTCCAGGGGCCGATCACGAGGACGACTCCCAGGGGTTCGGGGACGATGAAGAGCGAGTCCGACGAGGGGTCCAGGGGCTCCACCGGCTTCACCTCCACCTGCAAATCAACTGTTGGCATTTCAAGAGAGTCGACCACCGTATAGATATCATAGCAACCGTTTGTAGGTACCACCTACTCATCGCATCTTAGAAGAATTTCTCGGGCAGTACAAAATGGAGAGAAAAAGTTGATTTCATAAAGCTATTGATGACAACATTTCGAGCGCGCCCTTACCATTCACTTTTTTACCATTTCAAGTTTTTTTTTGTGTTCAGTTCATTCATTCAGTAGATTTTGTTGATAACTTTGTGTGACAAAGCTGTGTGACTATTAACGGATGGTTTCATCTCTTCTACGGTCTTCCTATAGTAGAGAATAATGGATGATATAATCGTTCCGGTCGTAGCGCCGATTCCGGTACCTTACAAACTGATCTTATCAAATTCTAATGTGTACTATGTGAAGCTCTAGGAAATATTGATCGCAAAAAGCTATCCATGTTCCTTATATCTTGTCTTGGATCGGAATGGTATCGTTTCAAAGCGTGAAAAAGTCGCTAAGCACCGTAACGGCGGAATCACGAATTATACGGTCCGAATTTCAAGACTATATACGAGCAAATTCTTCGTAAGCGACCCATCTCACGCTTATCAGAGCTAATACTTCGCGAAGTCTTTGTAACTACTGATAAGGGTTGCATGCATCGTAGTATTGCAAGCATCTAACTTACTTACAAGATCTAACTTACTTGCACTAGATCACACTTACTTGCAAGCATTGCAAGTAAGTGTGATCTAGTGTGATCTAGGTTCACACTAGATCACACTTTTTTCACACTTGGGTTAGTTTGATCAATTGATGCTAAATAGATGGCTTATAATGGAGTGTTCTAGGAGGCAGGATTCGGAGCCGGAATCTATTCAAATACGCGACGGAATGCTGACGGATTCGATTAGTTTCTCTTGTATGCCCTTCCCTCTCTCGCAATGTAAATTAGTCTCATTTTGCCTGAGTACGGGACCGAAAGGTGCTCCGTTAATTAATCCATTGCCACCACAAACCTTCTTCGGCTGCACCCATTCGTTCATGTTCTCGAGAACGTTCTCAACATTCTTCACAGTCGAATCGACCTCCGATTGAATCTGTAATTTATCTCATATATATTTTTAGCTATCCTGCAAGCTCACAGTATATGATTTTCAAAGATGTCTAACAGCGAATTAAAAAAAAACTATTTTTGAATTTTATCAAGAGTGACTGAACCAATCAGCACCAAATTTTCGGAGCTTGTTCAATTTATAAGAACGAACTTAGTTTTTAAATTCACGAATTTATGCTCACTGGTTCGTCTACAGGTTTGAATCCTTAGCGGGGAAACCGCTATTCGCTATTATTACGCTTGGAATGCTGTGGAAGTTACCAAACTGTGACATGTGAACCAAGCAACCGTTTAGCGACCTTTTTGAATGCTCTTCTATTGCTCCAGTTACTTTACTTGTACCACCCACCCCTCCACTAATTTGTTTTCATTAATTTAATCGGCTAAATACATCGTGTTATTGTTATTCTTCAGCACGAGAAAATGTTCACAACAGAGTATGACCTTCTTGTAAGATTTTCTTAGGAATAATAACCATGCTTCATAAATAACATGTGCGATTTTCGTTTCTATCAACGCGAACATCTCTCGCTGAACTGCAAATTTCGCAATCCTTCCGTATTCGCAGGGAAATATCGTATTATTATAAGAAGAGCAGATTGCAGAGCACGCTCAGGGATATGCCCAAGACGCCCTTACCCGGTGCAGGTCCTTGAAGATGGAATCGTCAATCTCCTTCTTGTTCTCCAGCAGCAGCTTCTTGAACGTCTCCACCCTCTTTCTCCGTCCGGCCAGATCCTGCGTCTTACCCGCGAGGTAGTACTCGCGTTGCTTCTCGACGAGCTCAAGTTACAACTTATAAGATGGTTTTTTATATGCAACCTTTTTTCCTTTTTTATATTCAAAGAGTTAGATACTTTCTACCTATTAATCTTAACCATCCTTATTATGCTATTTGAAGCAGTGGGTTCATACCTTATTTATAACGTATACATTGACTAGCAGTAAAGCCTGTAACTTCTCATGTAAATGGAAATAATTCATACCTTGGAGTAGGGAGTAGCCATGTCTCTCGATGTGTGCTGTGCTGTGTGCAACTGAAGAGGGAGATGCCAGGGACCGGTGTTTATGAAGGGAGGGAAGGGGAGGGAGAGAGGGAAAGACCATGGCAGAGCGAGGGTGATGGAACGTAGTGTCTTGTGATCATTGTGTGTCCGAGTGTAGTCTGTGGCTACGAGAGAAGGGGAGTCGGGGAGAGGAGGAGGGGATGATCGGAGGGAACAGAGCGAGATCACAAACTAGAGAGTAGACGGGCATGGCAGACGATGATCAATGGATGGACGAGCAAAGGTCCTCCTGCAATTGACAGAACTCTAATCTATGTCGATGGGTTGCTTCTACGAATAGGTATCACATATATATCAACAGCTACTGATTTTTTTATTTATTTTTTATTATTGATAATTGGTGTATTTTATATTTTTAAATATATTTAAAAGTAAAAAAAATGCTTCAAAATTTCAAAGCACTTTTGCAATAAAGCGCAGATACTTACCAACTGGGTTGTATTTACGCTCAATAACAGTTAGGCGAAATTGAAACAATAGTAACAACTAGGCATGGCGCGCATTGTCAGACTGAATAAGTCCACCTTTGATTGCGCAATGTTGGTCACTGACGCCCTTGCAGAGTTGATGCTATACATCATTCAGATTGTTTTCCCTAATTTTTTTCTTGAATAATTATCATGGTCGTGCGAGAGACTGTATTCATGTGCAACCACTACGTTTTGGAAGAATGTTCTAAGGTACCTAAATTCGCACAATCTTTACGAAGTTCTCTTTACGAATTCCGGTAATTTGGCACGAAAGGGGCAAGAAGACTGTTCTCGTAGCGATTCACAAGTATCTTTTTCCTGCAAATCAAACGCTAAATAGTCTGCCCTTCTTGCTCATTTCTTCTAGTTTTCCCAAGAACTGTGCGGCCGACGTTCATGGTTGGGGTCGTAGTGGAATCTCGCTTTATCGGGATCAAATTATGCGCATAGCCATCATGATTTCAATCAGCTCTCTCTCTCTCAATTCCAAACATTCTGCTTGATCTTGATTTAGAGTTGATCGCATTTTGCCACAGCTAGCCCATACCACATAAAGCCACAAGGTGCCTATCTTAAAAGTCATTGTCTTCTAATGAGGAATGTGTCGGATACCGTCAATTTGCCTCAAATTATATAGCAGCCGTATGCTTGCTGGCTTATTAGAGTCATACTGGTGCATACTCGTTCAGTACTCGGTGTTCACTCGTTTTTATGTATTGCACGAGCCGCACTGGCATTATTAGATTGCTTTTTTTTCGTTTCGGGCTAGTTATTGAGTAGTGCCCCGATTCACCTATTACACAAATGCGTCGATAAATTAAATTAAATTAAGTCCAAATGCGAAGGAGGCGTTGATTGCCAGTTTATTTGATTTTTATTGATTTCGATTGCGAGAAATTATAATAGTACCAGTCGTGCGTATATAGCCCGGCTGGTAATACTACGGGGGCTGAGATTTCATTATAAACATAACCGTAATCTATCTATCCAAATCCCTGATGACATCCTGACAGATTCGATTAATTTCTCTTCTACGCACTTCCCTCTCTCACAATGCGAAGTAGCCTCAACTAATAAGACTGCTACGGTAAAGAATATTTCTCCCTAAAAATAGGAAAGGACATGAAAGCGACCATATAAAAGATTTCATATCATGTACAAAAATGAAAATTTTAATTTTTTTGTACTTTTGTACGAATTGTCCAAAATCCATCTTTTGTAATTTTGTAATTTGTATGAATTATTCAAAATTCAAATTTCGCCCAACGACAACGCTATTGTGTTTATCGGGGGATATTAAGCCCAACGCGACATTATTCTCAACGGAAGCCAGGAAAGAAAAAAACAATACATGCGATTTTCGAGTTTTTTTTTTCGATTTTTTTATTATCACAACTCTGCTCTTCCTAACATATTGAAACATTAGAAGAATTTTCATAAAATTCTAAATCATTTGAATAGTGGCTGCTTCAATCTTTATAAACTCCTACTACTAAGCAATCGAGATCAACGTTCTACATAACCTCTCACTTGCAAAAGTTCAAAAATTTTACGTTACTTCTAGCAAATATATAATTATACCAACACGATACGCACATGAAGAGCCCCATTCCATATCATCTTTCTAAATCATCTCAGCTCCTAGGAGGAATTCACAAGGCAAATACTTTTGTCAGCCAAATACTTTAAAGGCCCCCTCCGGCCACTTTTTGACCATATGATTTTTCGACATCATTGCATAGCTCTCAGTGTCCTGAGTTTCGACCAAAATATAGAAAACATGAAACTTCGAAAAAACCGTGCAAATATTTCTCTCGTTGTCTGTTTTAGACCTCCTGAATCGCAACCATGTCCAGGAAAAAAACGTCCCTCCGTTCCTTCCGGACACGATAGGTCCTGTGCGGCGAGGAAAGGAAAAAACAACCAAGGGGCGAAAAAAACCGCTCCGGCTTTTTCCGGTTTTTTCCTCTGCAATTGCAACTCACTCTTTGCCGAGGCAGGGTCGGTTTTTTTCTCGTTTTTTTCAATTGTGTCCACTTTCATTCCGCCCATTCATTCCTCTCTCGGTTTTATTCCGGGCACCTCTCTAAAGAGAGTGGTCATTCCGGACCGAAAGTGGACACGGATCGGTACCAATTCAGGAGGTCTACTCTGTTTCTCCGCATGTTAATTGGCTGTACCTATAAATAAATGAGATGGTGAGCACAGCATTCCTAGCGTTTGATTAGCGAATGGCGGTGCCCGCCGTGATTCATCGTCAATGCGGTCGCAAAAATGAGCCAAAATTCACCAATTTAAGAACTTACACTCCTCCCCAGCCGCGCGATTAATCTCCCCCAAAAGTAGGTCAACGACTTTCAAACAGAGGCATGTAGTTCAATTATTTCTGAAGATATCGAAATGAAATTTGCAGGAGCAGTGTAATTTATGCTTAGCTGGCTCTCTGCAAAATTTGAAATTCATATCTCGTTTTATTCTTGAGTTATTCACAGCTGTTTGAAAGTCGGTGACCGGTCGCCGAGGGGGATTAATCGCGCGGCAGAAGTCCGAGCTGCCAAAATTTGGTGAAGATTCATTCAGCCGTAGTGGAGTAAATTCAAAATTAGTTGCCAATTCGCTATTAGACACTTCCCCTTTCGGTCGGAATGCTGTGTGAGCACAATGTTCTAAATGTTAAGCGAACGAGTCAAAATGTTCGGGAGAAATGCTTTCCGTGCCAGAGTTCCTACCGAAATCAGGGTTAATTTTCAGCATCTCGTTCGCTTAACATTTACGCTGCTGTCAGAACATTGTGTGAGAGGGACTCTTTAAAATCCGTAAATCCGTAAATTTTCTAGACTGATATTTCCACAGGGTCGAAGTTACAGGTCCCATATCTCGAATATGTTCAATTAATAAAGATTGCTCGGTAATATAATATGGTCATTCTACACGTACATATATTTATGGTATAATCTGTACAAAGCGAAATGTGATATAGGTAACCGTGAACATTTGTTTTCTTATGGAAGATAGTCTGGCAGAACATAACATGAGAAAATGATGGATGTGGATATAATGGGATGAGTAATCCTTCAAAGGGGTTCAGTCCTTGAAGAAACGCCTCATCTTCACGTAGTTCTGGAAGCAAATTTTGTTCGTTTTTTTACTAATTGTAAGCCAGTCTTCACTCTTTTTTGATGACCTGCCAAAATGTATTTCGCTTGTGGAGCTCTACAGAGATTTTTCGAAGTTCTATAAAAAGTATAACATAGGAAGGAAAGGCCACCGTTAGCAACTAATGAGGGTGATAGGAATGGAAGAATGAAACCTTGGGCGTTGTCGTGAAACGATACTGTCTGCAGGCAGGAATGAGCAGCAGGTCGCCATTCTCGCAGAGGATGCGGACCCAGTTACCATCCTTCAATCAATGTGCTATATTACTTTATTTACTTCTTACTAGCTTTTTTCACTTCTTACTAATCACTGCAAATTTTTCGTGTCTGTGTGTGTGTAGGTATCTGTTCCATCCATAACTCTCCTAGAATTTCGAATTAAAAAAAAGTTCTTACAAGGCCCCCTCAACTTTTCAATATCTCGGACAAGTTTTATGGATTTTTGAAAATTTTGAAAACTGACTGAGAAAATCGATATTTGTGAAAAATTTCAAATTTTTTTTCTACTTTTGTCAGAATACGCTTCAGAGCACGGAGATCATTTGTGGTCAAAAAGTCATAAAAAACTGAAATTTTCCGGGTATGCTTTGGAAAAAAGTGCAAAAACACATGCATCGGGCGGGATCCAAACATGTGGGGAGTGAACAGTACGCCTATCATCTTGCCACTGCTCTACTTGTACAGACGAGAAGCCGTACTCGGATTTCGCTCACGCATGCGCTGTCATCTCCCTCTTGCTTGCTTCGAAGAATTCATTTATTCGTCTCTTGTATTTTACGGCGCGCGGTCTGTCCTCTCTTCCCAAATTTTTTCATGTATACATCTTTAGACTTCGAAATCACTGTCCAACTAATGTATTTAAGTGTATTGAGAGCAGTGGTGGAAGAGAGTCTGGCAGAACATGACATGAGAAAACCCCTCTACTAACACAAAAACTTAGGCGATCCGTGAAGCATGCTGTGGGAGCCCTGTGTTGTGTGTCCAGGAGCAAAGCTCCTGGACAACATAAGCAGGGCGACCGCTGCACGCTTCGTGGATCGCCGGGTACAGCGTAGTTTTGCTAGTTATTACCTCATTCTGTCATTCTGTTCTCGCGGCGCGTGGTCGGCTCTCACTTCGTCTCTCCCACTTTCGCCTTTCAACCAAGAGCAGTCTGGCCGTTTCCTTCCCCTAGTAAGATATAGCGTTCTTGGGGAAGTATCGCTAAGAGAAGATGAAGGAGTATTCTACTTCAAGACTTCTGAGCCTCGGGTCTGGTTGAAAGGCGAAAGTGGGAGAGACGAAGGGAGAACCGACCACGCGCCGCGAGAACACAATGCCAAAGAACTGCTCAGTTCCCTTCTCTGGATTTCCCTTCTTTACGAAACTCCGATAAAGGCTGTCTCTCTCATTACCTTATTATTATCATTTTAACGTCTGCATTTTAACGTAACGTTTGCTTAGCACATGGAGAGCAAAATCTACATTCTAAATGAAAGCATGCAGTTCAGCAAATCGTTCTGGCATCCAATGAAGAAGAAGGGAAGGTCATGAGAGTAGGTATCGTACGGTACATTTATTTGGGCACGAATACCGGACTGTACGGGATTGTACCGTACAACCCCGTACAAGTCAAATTGCGGCCGTATATGGCAATTTCAGCACTTCTCATTGTTTTATTATTTTTTCTCGTGCCCAATTACACCAGTAAACAAAGAAACATGCCGGAAATCGCTCATTTTTCGAAATCACTACCGTTTGCTGACAGAGTCAGTTCGCGATAGCAGGGGCTGTCGGACGACTCTGAGACTTACAGTATCCTCCGACCCGAGCCTCGTTGTCCGGTGTAGTTACCTTGAAGTGTTTCTCGAGTTTTCAAACACTTCAAGGTAACTACACCGGACAACGAGGCTCGGGTTTGAGGATACTGTAAGTCTCAGAGTCGTCCGACAGCCCCTGCTATCGCGAACTGACTCTGT
>LS877675.1:254510-270157 GCA_900490955.1 Micoletzkya japonica | reverse complement strand
CAGTCTTACGGCGTTTAGCGCATAGGAACAAGGTAAACGGCATCGACGTATTCCCGGAACAAATAAATATTTCTCGCTAAAGAAATTTTTTAAAAATATTTTTCAAACACTATTATCTTTATTATCGTCTCAGAAACATATTCTAGAAGTATGGTCATGTTCGGTTTCACAAAATTTCTCGCTTCCATGTCCCTTTAAGTTTTTTTTTAATTTTTATAATTTTTTAATTCTTTTAATTTCTTACGATGTTCGTGCGTTATCTTACCTAAAACACACAAGCGAAATTCAGAAATGCACGATCGGTGGAAAACCGAAGGAGCGAAGAGTTACCGGAGCAGAGGAGAATGCAGAGGTGGCAGTGGAGGTGGAAGAGAGTCTGTCGGGGGAGGGCTTCGTGAACTTGGTGCCCGGCCTCTTCATGAGGAGCATCCACGGGAGCCACTCGAGGAAGACAGAACGCATCTGAAGGGGTACAGGAGAACCCATGCACATCTTCCTTGTACACTCAATTACCCAGCAATACAGCTCCAGGAGTAACATTTTGCCCCGGCCCGATGGGGTAAATTCTGAACTATAGTAGAATAAACCGATCCGTCAGTTTCCTCCGTTCCAAAATGAGTCTAATTCTCTCACTTTTGCACACTCTCTCGCCTTATATTCGGAATGATTTTCCGACGGATCTTTTTAATCCACTATAGTGAAACATAACCGTGCGAAAATCGGCTATCGGTATCGATTCGCGGGCTCTGGAGACAAAGAAAAGGCCTACCCAGTCACTCATCTCGTGCGTCACGGGCGAGCGAAAGAAGATGTTTATGATGAGAATAGAGACGACGATGGAACAGCCGAGAAGGAGCATAGAGACGGAGAAGAACAGGGCTGACAGTATTGCTTATTGTGGTACAATTAAGTTTTCTAATTTTCTCATTTAGTGATTAATAGAATGTAATAATAAGAATACTAATGTCCAACCTATGACAGGAATGGATTCGGACGTCGGTGGTGTTATCTCGGATACCATACCCAGGAAGACAGTTACCGACAGCAAGTTTGTGATTTCTGAAAGCTGACCATTTCAGTATTATGGTCATCTGGGAGATTGCAAAAACGTATGTCATAGGGCGATGTGATGAGACCTAAAGAGGAGTCGCAGTGAGTTTTATTTATTTATTATATTTGTTTATCGTTTGCACGGAACTGTGCGCGGCAAGATTGGGAGGGAAGAGATGAATGGAATGTGTCTTACGCAGCGTGATCTTTTCTCCGCACTCCGGTGGCAGCGTGTATCCGAGTACGTTGGTCAGTGTGATGAGCACAGAGGGAACGATCCAGTTGAGACCGTAGTACAGGGTCTTCCTCTTGAGGTGCACTCGGAAGTACACCTCCACGTACTTCTGGCCCTCGAATTCCGTCGCCACTCGCTCTGCCGGCGTGGCTGCAAGGAAATTGTTTTATTCCTGATAACTTATGAATACGTGACCATCGGAATATAGTGATATGCACTCACAGAGCAGTTCCCACTCTCCATTCGGTATGTAGTATTGAGTGTCCATGTCATGTGGTTCTGCCAGATCTTCATCGTCTATGTGTAGATCTACTTGGTTTCCACTGTAGGTCCACGAGCCGTACTGAAATCGACAACCTCAGTAAGCTTCGCTATTGTGCATAGTGCACGATGCAATTGCTAGGTAAACGTTGTAATGTAAAAGATCACCTTGAGGTAGCAGATCTGCTCGTCATACGGAAACCTGACAATGCGTAAGATCTTAGAGTTTAGTGAATTTAGGAGAGTGAAATTTCATTCTCATGTGAATTAATTTAATTGTTGACGCACACTTGCGGTGATAAGTATTATATTGTACCGAGCCGCACGCAACCGCACAACAGTTAGTGGGGCTCGGGCTGATAATCTTTTCATTCAGTTCACTGCTCCGGGCGATCGACGTGTTACGGTCGGGACGACCGCTCGTACGGGCCGGGGATGTACCGAGCCGCACGCAACCGCACCACCTGACCCACACTCTTCACGCTCCGCCCAGGACTGAGTCGAGTTCGGGACCCCCGCCCCGAGTTGCCTGTACCCACCATGATTGTATGGAAACCACTAGAGCGCAGTACGCATTACTTTATTTCTATCACTATGCAAGCGTCGTTCGAAGGGGAAGGGGGGAATGGGGGAAAGACGTCGAAGGGGGGAAGGGGAAAAGGAAGGGGGCAAGGGAAAAGGACGAGAGGGGCAACTCGGGGCGGGGGTCCCGGACTCGACTCAGTCCTGGGCGGAGCGTGAAGAGTGTGGGTCAGGTGGTGCGGTTGCGTGCGGCTCGGTGCAATATATATATATTTATTTATTTATTTATCGTTTGCACAGTACTGTGCGCGGCAGGATTGGGGAGGGTTACGGTAAGTATATATACATAAAAACATATATATATATATATATATATATATATATATATATATATATATATATATATATATATATATATATATATATATATATATATATATATATATATATATATATATATATATATATATATATATATATATATATATATATATATAAATGTTGGGAACTAACCAGGTGATGTCAATGGGACAGCTGAGCTTGACTATTCCGGGAGGGGCCAGCATCACATCTCCCGTGTACTGCACTACGAAGTTGACGGCGAACGATGCGTCGAAGTTCTCGTCAGCACTTCAATTTGTAGTGAGTAAGTTTGGGAAGAATATGGCACGGCAATATCACTCCTCTTGACATGCGATGGAATGATACAAATTGCAGGTTCGACAAGCAAGGATCATATACCAAATTAGCCTCATCTCATATGTATAGTTGTGTAATGTCGCGTTAAAGGAGCCGGCCCACGAGTATGGTATTACAGGTTCCACGGGAGTTGTCCTCAAAAACGGAACGATTTAATACTTTTGATTGAAATAACAAACTATTCCCGCTGATTACGCTGTCCAATTGACTCCTTACGTGTTACTATGGCAGAAATTAATAGGAATCGCAAGAAAATTGGAGGCGAAGAGGTAGATCAGCGCGCGTATTTGCATAGACAGTTCGCAATCGTTTGCGTACTTTTGTCAACTTTCCTGGAACGTGTAATAGCATTTTGAATTTGCGGGCTACTCTGATATGCAATTTAGGAATTTCCGCTCATCTTTTCCCACCGTTCTTTTTGTTAAAATGATCGGGACAACGTGAAAAATAGATCTGGAAATGAATCAGAACTGTATCTCGTGACAGTCAGCTGGTTTATCCAATTTTGTGAAAAGCGCGTTGCTCTTTGCACCTTCAGTACTCTGCGGAGAGCGAATGAAATCGCATAAAACTCGGAATACCCGATCAGGATGATTAGCTCTAAAGAATGACGTAAAGTGCGAATGGGGCCAAAAATTCGTGGGACGGCTCCTTTAAAGGGTCCCTCCACCCATCTCATTCATTCCAAGAGATAACCAATTAAGAGCGGTTGATTGATTGTGAGATACCAGAGAGGAATGAAGAGACGCAGACAGCGAGAGAAATCTTTGCACAGCTTTTTCTCAGCAACGGGGAAGTTTCAACAAAAAAGGAGGATGTGACTCAGGACATTGAGAGCTATCCAATGATGTCAAAAATGCATATGGTAGATATTGCCTGGAGGGGCCCTGGAGCTCCATTAGGAACCGAATTCTATTCAAATTCCCGGGTGGAAATGAGTAATTATGGCGGCGAAAAAGAAAAAAAATCTTATTGTAATTTGCTAAGAATACGAAGAACGTTGTGAAACCTATTGAATAGCAGGATGTCGGGCTTCCACAGAAACGAGTTGGGCAGCTGCAACGTCTCGATTCCACCGTATTCCTTCGGATCCCATCGCATCTTGTAGTCGTTCCATTTCTGCATATCTTTCAATAGCTCTACTTTTGCTAGAAAATCATTGTGTTTAACTTATTGTCAGCGTTAGTTATTATAATTACAAGATGTGTGAATAGATTAATAAAAGCAATTAAGTACCGTCTGCTGCCAGATCACTAACGACAGCACTTGATTCTTCTCGTCCTGCAATTACTAAGTTAATATTATTACTTTTTTTACTACCTATTTTCTTACAAACATTATCATGGTGCCCCACCACATCGACAATCTGCTGCAGAATAATCCTCATCTTAAGGTGCAGTGCATCCGTGTGGTTAGCAACGGGTCTCTCAACCGAATCGTAATTCTGCCGAAGATCTTGGATCAATCTCAAATAACGCACAGTGGTCATACGCAGCACTTGAGATGGCTTCTTTTTAATGCGGAATGAGTAAGGGGCCTTTATCGCAAAAATGAAATCTCCCATTGCACAAATTTATTTTGATTATCCTAATGAAATGAAGCACCTTAACTTAGGATCAACAGCGTATTTACCTGAACTCGTCCTCACTTCCCATCACATTTTCTATAATGTAAGGCGCAAGAATAATCCACCCGAAAACAGTGCGGCAGTCTACCATGCAAAGACAGAAGAGCGATATCTGAAAGAAGGAAAGTGTTCCAGTTGCTAGATATACTGAATATGGATAGGGATTGTCATCAAAAACAAATAGGCATGCAATATTGTTAGGGGAAAAGCTAATAAATTTCCATTATCCTGATGAAACTACCTAAAAGGCTCTTCTCAAAGTAAGAGAAGGTAAAAGGAGAAACGAGAGACCTGAGAGTGAGGTTCAGCCGATAGGCAAATGAGAAGAGAGTGGGGATGAGGAGGTGATACTTTGACAAACAGAAGGAGGGAGCGTACAGAGAGGGGAGGGAGAAGCTGAGAGAGAATAGACACCGGACAGAGGAGCTACCGGAAGACAGCTATCACTAATGTTTGAGTCCTTTTGGATTCACACTCCATGGCCTGCCACAAATATCGTATGAAAAATATCATTGAACTTGAAACAGTGCAAGTAGTTAGTGCATTTTGAGTAGGCTTTTATATATGATAGGTCATTTGATATAACGCAAGTTCTCTGTTAGATATCTGTAGTATAAGAGCTAAGAGCATGGAAAAAATGATTATTTGAAAAAAAATCGCTGTAAGCAGTTATTGAAAACTACACAGAGAAAAATATGTGCTCTTTTTCGCCCCTGGACATATAATGTGCCCCACGGAGCACCCAATGTGCCCAATCGAGCACATTATGTGCTCCATGGGGCACATATATGTCCAGGGGCGAAAACGAGCACATCAAGGTGCCAAATAGAGCACATATTTTTCTGTGTGTAAGCGAAATAAAATTACCTTCTACAGTGCAACTATATATTTATGAACCAGCCGGGCTACGCGCCGCTTCGCGGTGCTTCGCCCGACTGGCGTATCCTCAACGCATCAGCTAACTCTGTGTTCTAGAGTGATACAGTTCCTAATTAATGTCCATATTTTAGCCTAGTATCAACGTGTAGATTGACATCCTTTCCAAGCGTCTCATGCAGGTTCTCGACGTACTTTCCGGCGCTAGAATTTTCGCTGGAATTACCATGCAACTTTCTAGAGGCGTCTCTTCCTTACTCATAACCGTTACCTAGCAATACAACTGTTATATGTTAGAATAGAACAACGTCAGTTGTTAGATTTTAGAAGGAGGAGGAGATTAGAGAGTAGGAGAGGGAGTAGTAGTAGAGAGCGGGTTAGAGGTTAGAGAGAGTGTGTTCTAGATTAGAAACTTTGTGTTTAACTATATATTATTTGTTAGTGTATATAAAGATATGGTATAAGGCTTAGGAGTTTAACAAGGCAGGAGTGGGATAGCTTAGGTTGAACTGCGGGAACGGGCTAAAGGGGGACTGGCCATCTCCCTTAAAGGGCCCCTCTGAGCACTTTTTAACCCCCTGGTTTCTTCATCTCATATGAAAGAGCAATGTCGAAAACCTACAATCCTGCATTTTCATTTTTTTCCCGCCATTCTCCGCTGTCTAAATTAAGCGAGAAGTTGTATGCAAAGTTACATTGCTCTTCAGGGACCGCGCGAATACGAATGTCATTTCGTGAATACTGTACCGCGCGAGTGGTCTGACTCGTAGGCATCGTTTATTGCAGGAATTGAGATATATCTCTTCCGAAAAGTACAAAACTGAAGGAATGTCTAAAATACGCTCATGAGGAATCGCAATGTGCTCAGAGGGGCCCTTTAAGGAGATCTAGCCCAGCCTTAACCATAGGCGCATTTCACAACGAAAATACAATTTATAATCTTTTAAAAATCCATTTGTTTATAATTAGAAGCTTCCTTTCACCAAATTCTCGAAAACCATAACTTTCTTATGAGTAACATTTAGCTTCCGTTCCCCTCTTTTATAGTGGATTAAAGGGCCCCTCTGAGCACTTTTTGACCCCTAGGTTTCTTCCTCTCATCTGAAAGAGCAATGTTGAAAACCTACAATACTATATTTTCATCTTTTTCACGCCACTCTCCGCTGTTCAAATGAGGCAAGAAGTTGTATGCAAAGTTACATTGCTCTTCAGGGACCGCGCGAATACTAATGTCATTTTGCGAATACTGTAGCGCGCGAGCGGTCTGATTCGTAGGCATCGCTTATCGAAAGAATGAAGACATTAGTGTTTTGCTACAGATAAAAATAAATGAATGTTCAAAATGTGCTCTTGAGGACTGGTAATGTCCTCAGAGGGGCCCTTTAAGAAGATCTGTCGGAAAATCGTTCCGAATATAAGTCGAGAGAGTGTGCAAAAGTGAGAGAATTAGACTCATTTTGGAACGGAGGAAACTGACGGATCGGTTGATTCCACTATAGTTCATGGCCACCTTCACCACATTCTCGAAAACTATGACTTTCCTTTGGGTAACATTTAATTTTCATTCCCCTCTTTTCGTTTATAGTTCTCCACATTCTCGAAAACTATAACTTTCCTGTGGGTAACATTTAGTTTCCGTTCCCCTCTTTTAGTTTATAGCCAAAAGTTGAAAAAGTACAGCACATCTTGAAACCATCTACACTGTAAAATTACCCCATGGGCTTTAGCTTATTCTTTGTGTGATTAATTCGAACACTACAGTCAAGAGAGTAAACATGAGCCCAAGTTTGTAACAATTGTAACATTGGGCAGAACTTTCTTCAATGTGGTGCTAGAGAGTGCTGTTTGGACTTTTTGGAATCGTCTTGACGAGATCTATCTATATGCAAATTTTTGAGATCATGGGATTCCGAGAAATTTGCATGCGGAAAACTCAATTGTTACAATTGTTACAAACATTTTGAAACAAAATTTCAAAGTCTTCAGATCGGTACCAAATTTTACAGGCAGGTAGAGCTCGATGAAAGGATTATGATGCCAAAGTTAGAACTGTCTAGGATAACTCTGAACAAAGTTGTGGTCGCACAAATGTCACCATTTGTTACAATTGTTGCAAACATTGGCCCATGTTCGCTCCACAGCATTCCGCCCGGTGAAGAATGTGTCTAATAGCGAAATGAGCACAATTTTTGAATTTTCTCAAGAATGAATGAACCAATTTACACCAAATTTTCGGAGCCTGTTAAGTTCATAGAGGTGAACTTAAGTTTTTAAATTCATAAATATTCGATTATTGGTTCGCCTACAGGATCGGATCCTATGCGCGAAAACCGCCATTCGCTATTATGACGCTTGGAATGCTGTGGCTCGCTTGACGGTAATACACCTCTCTGAATGTCTCTCTGATGTGTTATACTTTTGACCTACTTTCATCAACTTTTGCAAATTTAGAAAATGCATACTCACAACGTCTGACTGCGTAGAATAGATTCCTATGCAAATTAAGAGAGTGGAGGCGAGAGAGCATGGAAATTTGAGAGACGCAGAGACATTCGGAATTTCGGAACGCGGACAGAGAGAACGCCGTGCATACTTGGGTGTTCTTTGGTCATGATAACGGACAGACGGACGTTTAGCGAATTCTATAATAGTATTGATATTGGCCGTCAATCACGGCGATTCCTTTACAATACTGCACATTTATTACACAACAGTATGACATAATATACAATGTTACATTTAGGCATACTGATCTGCATGAGCTGTTCAGCAGATCGTTCGTGGGATTGGGATTGCTCTTGTGGGAAGGGTATTATCTAGTTTGGACAAGTTCCGAATCAAAAGTTACGCATGGTCATGAAGATTAGAATAACCGGGGAGATTTCGTACTGAAAATTAGATGGAGTAAATCTGTAAGAGGCGAAATAGTAGGGGTCCTTTCGAGGGTTCGCTTTTCGAGCCTTATCACGACCATTTATTACAGACACTCCAATGCAACGCATGTATTATTCGGATAGCATTCTCAAAGTGTGCGATAGTGAAAAAGCTCGGAAAGAGTGCCCTACTGTCCTGCCCTCTCTGATCCCTGTTTGTCTACCACTTGGGTGACAGTCTATGCCACGACGCGTACGGGTGTTCGGGGTGTTCCAGTGCCTGTCTCCATTGACGTGCCCCTGACTCGCTGCCGAGGGAACCTCAACCATCTTTCTATTTCACAGAAGAAGAACACTTCTCACGCTATCCTGACTCACTTCATTGTCTTCGACGTGAAAAGTGGAAGCTAATACTCGAGGTTGTTGATAATTTATTTAATAATATTTTTTACAATCCTTCTCTTTCAAAGAACTTGCTATTTTCGAGATCAGGAGCGCGCGAATCTTTGCCACGAGCTCTGTGAACCACTCGCTACCTAGATTAGAGTCGGGTCCCTTATAACATGCGGAACATCCGTCAGTCATTCCTTCAGTCATTCCACCCCGGACTGCAGTCATACCACTACACCAAGCTACACCTATCGCCCTTACCGCCTTTGCCCTTACCGCCCGCCATTCCCGCGCCCACCCTGCCAATGTCATGCCTCAAGATGAAGGCGGGGTGAAGCGTATTTGGACACACGACTCCGTGCCCTTACCGCCCGCCATTCCCGCGCCCAACCTCCCAATGTCATGCCTCAAGATGAAGGCGGGGTGAAGCGTATTTGGACACACGACTCCGTGCCCGTTTACATATTCTGTTTACATATTATCTGTTTACATATTCGAAATCTCCATACAAATTTACCTAGGGTCACAAACCAAAATTTCTCGAAATACTCACTCGCAAAGTCAGGAAACTTCTAAGAATATTGCCCGATTTACGTCTCCTCTCCTCTCCCAAAGTTCACCATGCTCTCTCGCCTCTCTCTAACCGGTCACCGATCTTTCACCTATTTTGGTTGGCGGCCGGTCGGCGACCTTTCGGGGGGAAGTCGGAAATAACTGCGAACTCCTATGCTTATACATGGGAAAGTTCGCGACCCCGTTGCCCAATTAATGCCGAACTTTCGACGGTCGCTGACCGGTCGCCGGGGGGGATTAATCGCGCGGCCGCACTCCATTTCCCGTATCGCCCGAATACTACGAAAGCGCAGTGAAGGGAGAAGTGCTTACCGATGACAGCATGCCCGATTTCGTCATTGCAAGAGATCATATCGTAGTCCATCACCGTCACAACGAGATTCACCTTAAAGGAACTGTCCCACGAAAAAAATCGTTATTGAGTTAGTTGCTGGAAACATATCAGTATGGTCTAGACAACAAGATGTGCAAAAATTCCGATTCGAAACGGCTCTCTAGGCCTCAGTACGGCCACCTGAAAGTGTGGGATACGGTAAATCTTGTGGGGTAGTTTGTAGTTTCAACCAAGCACTCCCCTCTCCAAATATACCCAGTGGCATCGTCTGATCTCCACCGCTCACACATCTACAGACCTTCGCCCCTTCCCTTGCTCTTCCCTTCCCACTCCACGGAGAGCTAGACCGAGCAGGCAATGCCAGGGGTTATTTAGCTTGTCGGTTTAGACTACAAACTACCCCACAAGATTTACCGTATCCCACTCATTCAGATGGCCGTACTGAGGCATAGAGAGCCGTTTCGAATCGGGAGTTTTACACATCTTGTTGTATAGACCATACTGCTATGCTTCCAACGACTAACTCAGTAACGATTTTTTTCGTGGAACATTTCCTTTAAAATTTGTCAGCAAATATTTTATGAAAATATTCTACGCAACTTTGACCAACTCATAAAAAAACGAGTTCTTGAACTGACTTTATGTTTATACCTACATATCAAATCTATATCAAAGCCCCCTCCTTTGTACCCAAATCCACTGATAGTCCAGATAAAGGTGTATCTAAAACTGGAAACTGGAAACAGCGTAGTAGGAGTTACGGGAGAAATTCGTGTGTAGTTCCTTACCTCCGCCATGAGCAACTCCTTAGCCGGCACTTCGAAGGCGAAACTCTCATTGAATACTGGACAGAGAGTACTCGGCTTTACGGCAGTCTTCCTCTTCTCCAACTTCTCTCCCTGCTGCACCAACCACAGTTTGACGTACGGATCTCAACTCGGTCATTTATCGCCTCTCCTCGTTTATTGAAGGTTCCACAGGTACTCGAACTTTTCAATAGCTAAAACTCCAAGTTTTCGTTCTTTCGCTCTGTTGCAGTAAAGAGGTACAATTCAATGCTAGACTATTTCGAACGTTTGCATAGATAATTGCTTCGTCTCTTCGTCTCTTGTCAGACGCTTTCTAACGCGATAATTGTATTCCCGGAGGCAATCTTCCTGTCTTCGCATACAAGATCAACTTCCGCAGTCAATCCAAGACACGAAAACAGAAATACGTTTAGAGTTCACTGCCCTTTTCCTGAGGATTCTCTTGCATTCTTTAAAAAAGAATAGCAGGGCTTTAGTTATTATTCAAAACTAGAGATCTGCAACTGATAATTTCTTTTGATGTTTATGTTTAACCGCGAAGCGTCTCGTTACCAAAAGCAATGAAAAATACGAAAAGGCCGAATTGCAGATCGATTATCAGATCTGGATTCCAAAATTAACTTCATTTCCGCTTACCCGAACTGCCCAGCTTATCCTTCGCTGCCAGTCCTCGAGCCTTGATCACGGATACTGTAAGACGCGACGTATCAGGCAGGTAACAGATCGATATCATGACGTCGCCAACGTTATCCTGCAAAGACCATTACATTATAAATTGTTTTTCGTGTCGCGGACATGGTCTAGCATATCTCCACACTACCTAAATATGAATTAGAGAACACCCTTGCGGAATGTTTCTATGACAACTAAGATGCGTGCAAATCGCAGATATCGCCTTCATTGCCCACATAGCGAAAGAACGATCTCTGAAAGTCGCGGGTGTGTTTTCGACTTGCGACCAATGAATTATGCAGTTCAAGTGCAGAAATGGAGCTAGCAACTTTAAGCTTGAGAAAAAAGGGAATTGTTACTGCAGTGTCATCATAGTTAGTTGCCGTTCATTGTCAAGTGTAGCTTGAAACCAGCCAAACGGTGCCCATCTAACCTTGCTAACAGTCGGTCTCTGTAGATGCTTCCAGTAGACGGGCGAACTCTCGAACTTCACGTTCTTGAGGGGAAGGAGAATCTCTCCAATGGGATCGTCTGACGAAAACCGATCGTAGTCCATGACCTGTAAGAACAGGTTACATCTTTCTAAAACTAAAACTATATGATTATTAATTATGCTTTCGCACTCCGCCTGTCTCCTGAAGCCGACATTACATTATTTAGCAACACTTCCAAAGAGTGATGAAAAAGGCGTAATAAATAAATAAATATAAATAAAACCAAAAATAAAAATAATGAACGTCTGAACCTGCATGACGAGCGTCATATCGTTCAGTTTCTTCAGCGAATGCCCTGAAGTGAAACAATTCCTCATTTCCCTGTGATATAAGTGTGGATAAATGAATGAATGAATTCTCTATGGAACTGCCAAGCCTATAGATAGCTTCGTTCGTCTAGATACCTTCCGACACTTGTTTTCTTTTGTAGGTACAATTTGCTCAAGATGCACTCAACAACCAAATATGATGAAATAAGTAATTATGCAAATTATGCAAATTTCGGCCGGGACTAGACGGTACTTTGCTCTCGCGGGGATCGGGAAATGAGGCCGCCTGCAGGATGCCTTGAGGGGGAGACGAAGCCTCGTCGGAGGGTGGAGAGATTCTTACTTCGGAAGGAGGAGGGCATCGACGGAGGGAAGGCGAGTGAGAGTGAGAGGGAGCGAGAAGGGTCGGTCATGAGAGGGGGAGGAGAGGCAGAGGGGGGAGGGGAGAGGAGCGCCTTGGGCAACCTTCAGTAAGCACATGTCACATATACCTATGAGACGCGTAAAATTGCAGGGAAGGATGTGTAGAAAAGGAACAGATGAGGGTACGACAAGTATGGCTGAGAAAAAGTTCCGCCCGTCGCCTCATTCCTATTTTTGACGGGAGAGCGAAGCGGTGTGAAGAGAGTCTAGGCAAAGTAGGCATTAGTTTACTGACGGAACTTTTTCGTCAATAATACAGATGAAGACGGACGGAAATACTGGGAGTTGAACCAGCCGCACGTTTAATCTGGGGAAAATCTGAGCTAAGATAATGTCGAGATAATCTCGAGATTATTTTTAATTTCGAGCTCGTTTTCTCAGTTTCGGGTGCATATTCATGCAATTTTGTCATCGGAATCGGATTCCCCGGCGCTGATTACCCTATAGAGGCAGAAAGATGCATGAAATTTCATCAAGATTGATTAGAAAACGGTAGCTCACCATTATCTCGACGAGATAATGATGAGCTACCTCATCTCAGGAGCTCGCCATTTTTGGCGAGAGAGCACGCGTTTTTGAGAGAGCAAAACTGAGCAGTAGATCTGTGCTCTCTTTTGCTCTCTTTATTTTGTATGCTCTCTCGTCGCTCTCTAGCTCCCAATTAATCTCGAGATAATTGCGAGACTCACTCTCCATTGATCTACCGATCGACCGCAAACGGGAGGACGGGGTGAATTAGAATAAGTTTCGCGGCCCCCGCTCATTGGAGCAGATGGGGTGATGGGTAGGGAAGGCGCAGAAAAGTTGCCTCGATAGTATAGAGGTAAAGGAGATGACTGGTGTTCGGCAGCCGCGGGTTCTAATCCCCATGGCTGCAAAAGGTTTGCTGGTGGCGATACCCAAAAACAGGTCTAGATTATTTGCAGCTTATCTCATCACATAATGGCGAGCTCCATTTCGAAATGAGCAGATAAGCTCGAGATAATTTCCCACATTAAACGTGCGGCAGATACACTTGAGAGTAATCACGGGCGCAGTACAACGATGAAGGACACCGGATAAGGAAAGAATTGTGAAACGGTCTTAGAAGGTCTCTAAAGATTAGCCTTAAAATGTGAGAACTGATAGAAACGAATCAAGATACAGGTATGGTCAAGGTCAATATATAATCAAGATATGGTTAGGCTTGGCCACTGTGCAACAATAATGTTGTACGAACTTATGGACCTTTTGCCCAAATGTGTTCTTCAATCGGTGTCTTGTGGTGGGACGGGAAAGTAACAAATATTATTTATTACTTATAAAGGGGGTAAGGGGAATATGGGATGGTACTGTACGGGAGAATGGGCTGGTGGAAATGAGAATCTTGTCTACTGTTCCCGGTTGGGGTTGGGTGTATTGTGGGAGTGAGCATTGAATCTCTTTTCCCAATGGGAATGTTATCCTTTACGGATTTGGGATGGGATTGTGTTTGGGGAAGGTACGGGGACCAACCACCTGTATTGGGGAAAGGGGAGAGGGGGAGTGACTGACCGCTTGCGATGGGTGCAGAGGGGACGAGTGAGGATGGAGAAGAGGGAGGGATGAGGAATAGGATAGGCTAATGAGGAGAGGGATGTGTTGCCTCCATCATTGCACGGATCATGCTAATGTGGGGCGGTTGGTGGGGATGGGGATGTGTGAGTGGCAGGTTATTTGTATTGCAATTACGTTATCGTTACGATATTCGTAACAAATGTTTTACTATAGGCAACTTCAAACTACCAGGCGAAACGAACGGAAGTACTGCATAAGTCACTTGGGACTAAACTCGTGCCTTAGTTGACTAACAAGGGATAAGTGCTTAGGGGGCGGTCTCTCATGGAAGAATAGGAACGAGCACGGATGGATGAACAACGACTAGCAGTAAACAGAGAACAACGAACTTGGACTGTGGTACGAGATTGGGGAAGGTAGAGGAGAGTGCACAGATCAACGAGCAGTTCATGTATGGCGTAAGGAATAACCAGTAACCGGATCTCAGTTACGATGCGTTGCGTAAAATGTCACCATTTTCCCTTGAATAACGGTCCATCGACCCTCTCTTCATTTACCATTTCTTACCGGGAAAGTAGAGGGTTTCGTGGAACTTGGGGTTGAGGTTGCGTCTGTGGACCCGCGTACGCTCTGATTGACCCGGACACTGTAGGAGGAAAGCACGGACGTACGGGTCCGAACTACCTGAATATTAGCCATATTGCTAAGGATCGAGCTAATCTTATAGGGGTACTTTTTGAGGGAATCCTTTGAAGATACTGATCAACGGCAGCCAAAAGGTTGAAATTGATGCCACAAAATTATGTGAATAATTTTCGCAGGTTTCTTACCAATAAATATATAATAAAGCAACATCATCAAGAATGGCTAAGCACTTCCTGGAAAACGAGAACTAATTGTAAGATCTTTCTCGGCAAATTAGATGATGTTCCTCTCGATGAAACGCCAATGATTGATATGTGTTCTACGAGGATATATATTATATTCTAGGTACTTCCTCCATGATGCACACTGCACACTCGAATCGTTTATTAGTCAAACATCGCGAGTATTGCGCCGTGAAATCACAATCTATAATGTACATGTTCTCCAAGAATTTCCGAAATGTTCTCAGCTAAGCAAGTGAAACGTTTTGTGGAAAAAATATGCTATGTGTGGACATTTTTCCCTAGTTTACCGTAGAATTTTCTGTTTCGTCTCAGTAAGCTGCGTATTCTCCTGACACCCTCTTCTGCTCTCTCGCATATCTATTCTTCGTTATGTCCACATCTCGCATATGCAGTGTGCATACACACTAACAATAAGCGTGCAAGCCCAACATAGTACAAAGACAGAATAACGAATGAAATGGCTATGAGCATTTTGATGACTTCATGATGGGATAGGAAGGGTTTATCAGTGTCATGGGTCATGCCAAGGGATGGTATAAAGGCCGAGAAGCGATGGTATGGACATGCCGCATGTGGATTATACCGTTAAAGGGTCCCTCCACCCATCTCATTCATTCCAAGAGATAACCAATTAAGAGCGGTTGATTGATTGTGAGAGACAAGAGAGGAATGAAGAGACGCAGACAGCGAGAGAAATCTTTGCACAGCTTTTTCTCATCAACGGCGAAGTTTCAACTAAAAAGGAGAGAGGATGAGATTCAGGACATTGAGGGCTATCTAATGATGTCAAAAAATGCATATGGTAGATATTGCCTGGAGGGGCCCTTTAAGCTAGTAAATTGTGGGCCGTGTTTGAAACACTTGAAACAAGGCCATATCTCGGCTGGGAAAGGTCGTACAGAGTTCTGGTTGGATTTTTTGGAATCTTCAGGACGAGATCTATTTGTGTATCAAGTTTGGTAATGATTCATCAAGTTTAAAGACCTTTAAAACGTAAAAATGTGGCATTGGAGAGGTTCGAACAGGGATAGCGAGAATTTCATTCATTCAAGATATATAAAAGCCGTTTTAACCGGTTTAGAGTTGTCTAATCATCACCAAACTTGATACACAA
>LS877675.1:227232-253666 GCA_900490955.1 Micoletzkya japonica | reverse complement strand
TTTCATTCATTCAAGATATATAAAAGCCGTTTTAACCGGTTTAGAGTTGTCTAATCATCACCAAACTTGATACACAAGTAGATCTCGTCCTGAGAATTCCAAAAATTCCAACCAGAACTCTGTAAGACCTTTCCCAGCCGAGATATGGCCTTGTTTCAAGTGTTTCAAACACGGCCCACAATTTACTAGCTTGACGGTAGAAGCATACATTTTCAGTTCTGTGATATCTCGCATACTTTCTGCTAAAATGTTTTGCAGGCCAATCTATACAACCTTCGCCGCATAACATATTTATCGCTGGGAACTCTTCGTGGAAAGCCGTATGCATTTAGTCCCTGCCCTCTATGCAGGGCTTTTGATCAAATACTAACCACCACTTATTGGAACAAGCTTATGCTGCAGCGTAGCTTCCGGTGCTTTATTTGAGCTACCGTATAATATGAGTTAGCCTTATTTAGAATTGGTTCACTACACGTCATTTGTAACTTGCCGAGAAACTGGCGAACGCATGGGAAAAAGTCACTGAAAAGTGTTTCACTGAAGTGTTGACAGGAGGGGATCTCCGTGTAAGAGCTGAAGAAGAAGATGTGTTGGCTACACACTGATATTGCGTTGGAATGTCTGATTCGCTCGGGAAATGATGATAACGTTAGCATATATGAAATATATTTCAGAGAGTATTTCCCCGAAGCACTTTCACTCGAAGGTCGGGAAATAACCAATCAAGTTTCTCGTAATTGTGAGGAAAATTTTCTAATGGTAAAAAATAACTCTCCAGCCACTTATTAGATAATTTACTGTCACCCTGGAAATGTATTTGCCTAGTAATATGCAGTGTGCAAACGTTAGTTATTATTATATAGTCGAGAAAAACGGAACGTATAATTCTGCTTTACGAGTTGCGCTGTTTAGCAGATTTTTCGCATTTTGAGAGAGCGTCATTCGGTTCTAAATCAAGATATCAAAGAGGGTGAATGCTTTTTGAGATCACTACCACCAAGACTTTCATATAGAGCTTATTGGAATTATAGTGGATTAAAAAGATCATTCCGAATATAAGGCGAGAGAGTGTGCAAAAGTGAGAGAATTAGACTCATTTTGGAACGAAACAAACGGGCGGATCGGTTTATTCCAGTATAGATAGCATGACGCTAGTAGGCCCGGAATTGGATCTACGCTCGGAACGATTATATCTTTCTTTTTTTTTCTACTATGACTGACGTACTATTTTATTTAATCATCTACATATCTACCTATAAAGTGACCCGTGACCAAAGACCCTCGCGTACTTGTCCTGATAAAGCGTATGATACAGAAACCTGTGAAGTCCTTGACCGGCAGGTCGATCGCTTCCATGATATGCAGTGCCAGAGTGCTTATCTCTTCTTCATACGAAACAGTGAAGTTGATTCGGCCCCTAAGACCGAAACTTCCATCAAACCTCCCTTCGGAACGTTTCACTCCCGACGATAACTAAATATCGAAGCGTTGTTTTGCACGAAGGAACTTCCAATATAAAGCTTATATATATAGTGTCTCTGTGTCCGTTTATGGGTGATCAACACTGAATCCAAATGACTCCAAGTTTTCTCACCTTTGTTCTCCCGCAGCTTCAGGCTTCAGCGTATCGATAATACCTTGCGTCTGAACAAAATCAAGGAACATCTTACAGCTACTGTTATTTTAAAGTCAGCCGCCGTACCAATTGCTCTCCTTTCTCCACCGAGCTGGGGGGAGAAAGACACTAGAGAGTAAGCAAAAGGAAGAGAGTCTCAGTGTGATCTATTCCACGCACCAGCCTTTCCCACAGAAAGTTGCGTGGAGAAGGGAAGAGGTGCGAGGGAGAAGAGAGTCCTATAGGAAAGAGGAGAGAGTCAGACAGCGAAGTGATCTCCGTTTCTCCCCTGCTCCTGGGGCAGGGGAGAAACTCCACACACTCTAGCATGTCTGTCTCTCTATCAAAACAGTGCTCTCTCGCCCCCCTATTCCCTTCTCCACTCAACTTTCTGTGTCCGTGTAGATTGAGAGGCTAGAGAGCACAAAAATCGTAAAGTTGTCCGCTTGAACTACCGTACTTTACGGTTGGCGCCAACTGTTCCACCCGTCGTTTTCAAATGATTTTGCTTGTGATTATACGTATATTCGCTTATTCTATGGTGTGTTCATAGACCATTATTTTGCAATTAGGCTATCCACTATTATTTCCGTGTATTCGCTACGTGTGCAACATACTTCTCCCGTAATATATTGTCCGATTCAGGGTCGGTCTATGGTGGGAAACATCTCCATCCGCATGGACTAAGACATTGCTTGGATCAACGGATAAGGTTCGTTTTCCCCTTATAGTTCCGCATTGATTTATTAGGTAGATCAATGTTGAAAACGATTATGATTTCTGCCCCATTTAATTTTCCTTAAGTTTGTGACGATTTCCTTTAGGAGTCGTTCATTTCACTACCCCTCTCCTCGAGATGACTACACTCTTCTTAAATAAACGGACCGAGGGGCGAGATGAATGCGTCGAAATGGTAAGTCTTCTCACACTATGATATAGTTTATAGATAGTTAGTCTTTAGAGTCTTTGTAAATATGTGTTCTTTGAATAATCTTTGAACTAATGATTACATCATGCCGTTCGAATGGAACGAGGAAAGTACGCGGAGTCCATCGAACGAAGAAGACATTTTTTTTGTTGAATAAAGATTTTGCATAGATGATTGTTTAATGGTTGTGGCCAGTCTCTTCGGAGATTATCTAGTTTGTAGTGTTTAGCAGGTTTTAGCGATGCTCGAAGAAGACCTTCGCGAGACGAAAAGCATGAAGGTTAGTAAGTATATAATTAGATAATAGGACAATCACATATTTCTATCCTTGCATTGGAGATTCATTGGAATTGTAGGCACGGCCACCGAGAGCTATACGAGAGGGAACGAGAGGCACTTCGGCAGGAAACATCGATCCGAAAATGTACAGTACGTTTAATATTTTTGGTTTTTCTATTGTGAAGATTTTGCAAAAGATCTAGCGATATTATTGCAGAACTTTTGGCTTGCTAAGTATTTGGTTGCCACGTAAATAAGGTCTTTTATTTAAAATACGCGTCGAAGAATGCTAGATTAACTTATTCTTCCTTTAGATTATTCAATATAGTTGTTGCAGAAAGCGCCTTCTTCGTGGTTACCCGAAGATGTGTGGATCGTCGGATCGTCGTCCCTCCGTCTCCTTCTCCCCCTTTTTCCCTTCTCCCTCCTTACCATACCTCTCACCTTCCTTCCCTGTCCCTTCCCCTTCGTCTCCATCGCTTGTATTTTGCTCCTGACATAAAGGTTACCTATCACTCGCGCTCTATTGATCACAGAGGGGAAGGGCTAATTCTCCACGCATCTTAATTGGTACGGCGGCAGAATAGAGTAACTTAGTGTGTCGGTTTTGGTGGGTAGATAACATTTCTATTACGTAAGCGGTTTGTGGCCTCTATTTAAAAGAATAGTATGCCGTACGTTCTTCCAGTGAAGACTCGTAACGAGCCTTCTCTTGAATGAGGGCTGGACGTGCTGAGAGGAAATGTCAAAGAGTTTGCCCGATTCCAGACGAGTTGGACTGAAATTGCAAGTTCACATATTTCAAAATTGTAGTCCCCATGTCAATATGTATTCCCATTTTGGCACTTATGCACTTCTTTCGCTCTGGATCGGTTATTTGTTCAGCCGACACAAATAAATTTCTTAAAGGGCCTCTCCGAGCACTTTTTAACCACCTGGTTTCTTCCTCTCATCTGAAACAGCAGTGTCGAAAACCTAGTTTAAATTAGACGAGAAGTTATATGCAAAGTTACATTGCTCTTCAGGGACCACGCGAAAACGAATGTCATTTCGTGAATACTGTAGATCGCAAGCGGTCTGATTCGTAGGCATAGTTTACACACAGAAAAATATGTATTGTTGTATATATGGTTAATCCCATTATACTTATTTTGGATATTACCAACACCTCGTCTCTCCCCTCACTCGTCCCCTCATTCCTTTGTCTGAATAAACCCAGTGTGGTTGCCCCTCTCGTCTCGTCTCTTCGCACCTCATCTATCCCGCTGGTATCATTATCGTACTCACCCCTCCTCTGTCGACTAACCCCATCTCAACCCTCTCAACCCCTTGTCCTATCCTAATGACATAACACTGGCGACCAGGATAGTGAAGCATACGGTAAGTTTGCTTTTTTGAACTCAGTCCCATCCCGTCCACCACCCCCTTACTCTTTGCCAATTGGTATTGAGTGGCTGTATCTTGATTTGACCGGAAATATCCAGTGATCAGTGGTTTGATACGGGAGGTACCCGTGGTTTTACGAACAGATTCGTCGTTTGGAGTACTGCAACCTGAGAGGTTGAGATTGGCGTGGTATCGTAATCTCAAGGAGATTACTGTAGTATTATCCGAGCAGTCTGCTGGCTGGCTACGGTACGGTTTCGGTTCGAGTAAGCCGATCAACACTCGAAGAGGATAGTAAAGTGAAGAGAGACGACCAATCTCTTGTTGACAGATAAGACGAAATGCCTAAAGAAAAGGCAGATGAGGTCAAAGAACCATCATGTTCGAATGATTCGACTGCACAGCTGTTGCTGATGATGCAGAACATGATGGAGAGACAGGAGAAGCGAGAGGAACTGCAGGAAAGGAGAGAGGAAAGGCTCGAGAAGCTACTCTCTAAGGTTATCAATCCTGGCAGTGGCACAGTCGAGATTCAAGGCAGTGATGTATCGAATATTGTCGCATGTCCTCGCTATTCCATGGATGCATTGGAAAAGCGAATGACTGAGTTTGTCTATGATCCCGAGGAGGATTATACGTTCGAGAGATGGTGGTTGCACCACCAAGACATATTCGAAGTTGATCTGGTTGATCATACTGACCTGCAAAGAAATCTGCTACTCATTCGTCATGTTTCACCGAAGGTCGAGAAACAGTTGACTGACACTCTTGCTCCTAAGCAATGGAAAGATACAGTTCACGGAACTGATTGAGATCATGCTGAAGATGTTCGGTGAGAGGACATCTATGTTTGAGAAGAGGCGTCAATTGTTTGAACTGACGATGAGTAAGACGGGAATCGAGGATATCAGATTGCTGATATCAAGAGTGAACAAGACAGTGGAGAGTGCGCAGATTGCCACTATGACTCCAGAGTACTGGAAGGTTTTGGTTCTACTCCATGCAATTGATTTGCATAGGATGTCAGATGTGCATCTTCTTATGTTGTCGGAAGCAAATAAGAAGGGAGACAAGTGCACAATGGATGACTTGTTGGCAGTGTACAAAAATTCCATGCAGCTGAAGAAGGACTCGCATGCGGTTACCGGGAAGGGTGAACCAGAGGTGTGCGCAGTCAGCGGAGTGAATTGTGGCAGATGTGCTAAGGGAAGTGAATGGTCCCGAGATGTTAGTCGGAAGACTACTCGGTGTTGCAAGAGATGCAACGCGAAGAACCATACTTCCGATTACTGCAAGTACAAGGATGCTGAGTGTCACTTCTGTCACGAAGTTGGACACATCAAGTCTGCTTGTCGTAAGCTGAACGGCAGAGAAGTGAATACGTGAATACGCGTACGTGAATACGGCATCACTGGATGAGGAACCGTTGTTGACGGTACCGATAAGGATGGAAGGAAAAGAGGTAACGATGATTGTCGATACGGGATCGGATATCACGTTGATACCTGAGACACTGTGGACTGTGCTGGGATAAGAAGCCGCTGGCTTGGAAGCCTGAGACAGTGCCTGTGACTACGGAAGGAGAGCATGTGGGAGTGTCGCCGACCACCACTAATGGAACGCTCTGTCTGAATTATGAGAAACGGATCGGAAATCCGTCGAATGTATGTGAGACCGTGTCTGGAAAGCAGGTTGAATTCCACTGGAAGTGGAAAGAGAAGAGTGCATGGAATGCATTCTTGGTGAGAGGAAAGGTTCCGTGTGGGACGTACAGTACCCACAGAACTCGAATCGAGAGTATGTCTCGATTCGACTCTCGATGGAACGAGTTGAATTACATGTTCACTGATGGAATCGGTGACATACTTCGGATGAGTACGAACGATGTTCTGCTCAAGTATGTTGGATCGTGTGAGCACGGCCGTGATGTACGGATCGACCGACATCGAGACATAAGAGAAGAAAGAAGATTCGTCTCGGATGTCGTCCCCTCTACATAGACCCCATTGTGAGATGCTTCGCATCTAGAGGGGAGGTGTTGTATATATGGTTAATCCCATTATACTTATTTTGGATATTCCCAACACCTCGTCTCTCCCCTCACTCGTCCCCTCATTCCTTTGTCTGAATAAACCCAGTGTGGTTGCCCCTCTCGTCTCGTCTCTTCGCACTTCATCTATCCCGCTGGGATCATTATCGTACTCACCCCTCCTCTGTCGACTAACCCCATCTCAACCCTCTCAACCCCTTGTCCATAACATGTATAAAGGATTACATGTAAGGACATAACATGTATAAAGGATTACATGTAATGGTGGTAATGTATAGCTCGGAATACACAAATGTATACCCACGTATATCTACATTGGACCCATTCCAATACATTCATTGTATTCTGTGGTATACAATGTATTCTATGTTGTACATTTTTTCTGTGTGTATAAATGGAATGGAGACATATGTCTTCTGAAGAGGACCAAACTGAAGGAATGTCTAAAATACGATCTTGAGGGATCGCAGTGTGCTCAGAGGGGCCCTTTAATGAAACTATAGGTTAAAGGTGATATAATCTATATCATGTAACGAGTGACTAGATAATGGTAAAAGTGGATTGTGGAATCGCATAATAAGTATGAAGAAGGAGATGAACACGTACTCGAAAAGCTTCGCTTGTTGTTCGCACTCACGGGTATCGTCATCCAGGGGAATGCGACTCTGCAAGGAACTGAATGAATGAATGGAAAAGGGGGGAGATGGAGGACAGCGGGATAGCACTAAGGGATTGTGTATCTGCGCCTCATACGAAGAGCAGTCCAGGGAAGAGTGATAGATGGTATACGCTTGGAAGATCGCTATCAGTCTTCTAATTGGACCTTCTTTCCATTTCAATTTTCATTAACAGACAGAGTAGCGTGACCTTGTAAAAGGCGGCGGCCACTAACATGACACCAGCGAAGACTGCGGCTACCGCGATGTAGACAGAGTAGGTGGGGAGGACGATCGGCACTCAAGGCCAATCATTACCGATTCATCTATTTCGTCACTTTTCCTATTTGTTCGTCCTACGATTCATTTTATGGCCCGCTTATTCATCGTGTTCGTATCTCTTATTGGTATCTAGCAAGGTCTTGCAGATTCACTAGTTTTCACTGTGTTCGTTTCAAACATATTCATGAAGCCTGAAACGGGAAAGGAAAATATTTTTCTCAAGAATGTTTTCGTGAGCTGATCTTACTTGCAACTGCCTTCCGATCCCTGTCCTCTCTGAAAGTACGGGTATATATCTCCGAATATCAGGCCCGTCCATTTCGCGGAAAAAAAAACAAATAAAAAGGTAATTGTGGTCCGATTCAGCACTTTAGCAACGATTAGAAACCTAATAAGCGGCCTTTGCGCGAAAGTACTGATGTATAGCTAAGTTCCGTAAGTTAATATCGTGCCTATCTATTGTCGGTCCTTGTATTCAAATTTTCGTTCCGCACCTTCTTGTTTGGACCTGCGTTATTTAGCATAAGTGCAGTGCCAAAAGTGCAAATAACCAACGGAAGATATCTTTCCCTATCTTTTAAGAGAAGGCAGTACATATTTAGCAAAAGAGTAGTCCTCTATCTAGAAACTGGATGTAGTTGGTCAGCAAAACATGACCGTCTACTCTATCCGTACAGCGTAAATCTTAGCCTAAGCACGGCAAATCTCCGGAAAAGCGTGACGGATATTGGAGAGGACTTGAGTTACGGTATTAGTGATGAAGTCGGGGCGCTTATGGTAGAGAGATAGCTCAAGCAATTTTGCTAATTGATAATGCGGACAAAAGGGAGAAAATATGGGCAATATAAGTAACATAGTTGGAGATTTATGGCGAAAATAATGACTTATGAAGGGACACGAAAGGGAAGGAGAGAGAGAACATCGCAGTCTATTCATTATGCAGAGTGGAGGGGACACGTTACTAAGCAATTGTGAAGAAGGAACCGGGAAGAACAAGGAGAGGGGGAATGGAGTTGGAGACAAGGACAAGAAGAGAAGAGGCGCCGAATCAAAAGCTACGATTCCGAACGACTCGGGAATATTTGGTTGAGTTCTGCAGGAGAATTCTTTCATGGTTATATTTCGTAATGAGTGTAAAGCTATTCTCCATATGTGAGTGATCTAATGAACTTCTAGTGAGCGCTATGCTAGGAGGTACTGATCTCAAAAATATTCTTGATAATAGCGTTTTAAAGCATGAAAAATTCGCTAAACATGAGAGCGTCTTATGAAAAATATATTCAACACAAAGACCGTATTTCAAATGCACTTGCAGGTCCGTGCAGAGACCGTAATGAAAGAGGATCATTCGGAATCGTGAAAAATACAAATCCTTGATGGTATATTGCCGGAAATGATAAGTTCCTCTCCTACACTCTTTCCACTCTCTCTCCCTCTACCGAATTAGATTCAAATAACGCTTAATCCTGCCTTAAAGGAGGACCATTCAGTACCGTATCCAGGCTAATTCAGACTAATTTGCATAGCGAGAGAGGAAAGGGCATAGAAGGGATACTAATCGAATCCGTCAGGATGCCGTGAGGAATTTGAATGGATTGCGGTTCGTAATGAAGGTTCTTTAGATACTACATTTGGGGTACATACGTTCCAAAACTGGAAAAGCTAAAAAAGTTATAATCTGAGAGCAAAACTCATGATTATAATATAGGTACATATCCACAGCAACAACAAGCAATGCATACCAAACACTGTACACATGTATTACTGACGAAACAACTCCGTCAGTAAACTCATTCCTACTTCGTCTTGACCCTCTTCATACCCGCTTCACCTCAACCTCAGCCATAGTTTGCAACACTAAACAAATTACATTGTGACTCTTTTTAGAAATCGGTCGGAGGGTCCTTATGTATGCAGCATGCTAATTGAGGCAAATTTGCATAGGAGGGAACCTTTACGTATACGAATAGATCAAGGTTCCGAAAAGAGCGTCTGGTAGAGCGGTACTGCAGACGGAAAACAAAGGAATACGAGGAAGAATAAGGAATATGTTGGGGCAGACAGACTTGTAAAGGCAACACAATACGAGGTATCCCTGCCTCCTTACAACCTCACCCCCTCTCTCCCCCTCTCCCTCCCCTCTCCCCCCTCTCTCTCCACCTCTACCTCACCCTCTCCGCCCCAACTTCGTCAGCCCTCCCGTCGGTGCGTCTCACAAATGCATGTGTGATGTGCCCGAGTATGGTCAGAAGAAGGGGAGAATAGAGAAGGAAGGGGGATGACGGGCGCAGAGCGACGTTTGCTGTAGAGAAAAGTCCTCCGGCGCACCATTATCTAGATTGCCGCCTATCCAGGTGCGACATCCCCCACACACATCTGTAAGAGCATTTCACGATTATGGAACCCCGGAACCCGTGGAACCGAAGTAATTCGTGAACGCTGCGAAGAGTAACATCGAGGAGTAAAATATGCATAAAAAGCGTTTTGTATCCCCAAAACTATCCACTCTTTAGAGGGTTTCAAAGGACAGACGATCAAAGCGGCGTTCGAGAATGGACCAAGATTTGGAGAATGACGCAGATAGCAAACTAGTATCTAAACAACCGAAATCTTATTGGAGTGAACCCATCCTTACTGGGTTTTGGGAGAGGACCAGAGACAGGAGTAATTTACGTGTTGCGGAGGTGGCCCTCGTAATTACCGTCTGTCTCTTCATTTGCATTCTTCCTGTTACTCCCCTTCCCTTCCTAGTCTCTGACCCTCTATTCGCGTTTTCCTTTGCCAATGCTTTTACCAGAAACAGAATGAGTGTAATCTAGACCGATGGTTTACCTGTTCGTTATGCAGTGTGCGTCGGGGTACACTTATGCATATTTCACAACAAATATAATATATACAATTTATTATTTTGAATTATAAAAACATAACTAATCAATACTATTATATGATTCGCTAAACGTCTGTGAGCCACTCCAAGGAACGATCAATCCCCATGTTTAGAAAAGGTGAGACTCCTCTTAGAAAGTGTCCATTATCTCGCCTTATATTCGGAACGATTTTCCGACGGATCGTTTTAATCCACTACCTATATTTCTCCTTTCCCGTTTTGACAGGCCAGTCGGGCGAAGCGGTGCGTAGCCTATTATGGCCTGTTGTAATTACGTGCAATCTGTGTGCGCTGTTCTTCCCTGCCCAGAGTCCCCTTCATTCAGTTGTTGTCTTCTTCCCTTTCCCTCCACCGATTGCAATCTCATCTGATAGATGACTAATACTCGGCAGACAGCAAAGCGAGCGTACTCAAAGTACGGAGGAAAGGTTTCGTAATGTTAACCTAGTTAGGTATCAGCGCACAAAGCTTAGGGTCTAGAGTGTAGAGCGACCCTGAAATAAGTCGTTTCACAACGACGAAATTGCTGACAATTAGGTACTAATGGCTTTGGAATGGTATCCGCTTTATCTCTGTTGATAAGTCGTATTTCATAAGTTACCGAATTTTGTTGCACTGATTATAATAGTAGACGACGAACTGAAGAGGCGCGGTGTTTTGGCTGTTCATTTCCTCCTTGAATAGCTTCCGTTTGCTTAACCCTAATTAGGCTGACTTTGCGGGTAATAATTACGTGAAGAATGCGCAGATTTGCTGGTCTGTACTCTTCCAATTTCCAATTTAGATGGTTGAGGAAAATGTTCCGTCCGTCGTCTCATTCCTACTTCCGACGACAGAGCGAAGCGGTATGAAGAGACTGCAGACATAGTAGGAATGAGTCGACTGACGGAACGTTTTCGTCAATAATATCTAATCTGCGCTTGCTCAAATACATGAAAAATCTTTTTATATTCCTTATTTAGCAGGCCATTCCATTCAGCCAGTAGGGGTAAAAAATTTATCTTTATCTAGATTCGGAAAAATACACTATGAAACCCTCGCAGATCTCGTTTCCATGATGATTTCTCCGTCGATAGGGAGTGGTTATTCCGGTGTCTTACAACCTCCAACTATAGTTTGTGGCCATGCTTTGAGATGGGACAGCACTCAATATTGCTTGTAGCCCGACTTCTCAACTTTTCTTCTTTTACAACTATCCACTCGCTTTCCACCTCCAAATTCCATGCGAAGGTATTTTGCCATGAGCTCTTTAGTTCTCCTTTACTTCTCAAAAAAAAACGATTTTCTCGTAGGAACGGTCTCCCGCAACTACGCATTTATACATATGTACCCGCTAAGTTTGTGCTTGCTAAACAGACTAAGGGACAGAGTACCACACAGCGTGTGGAGTGGAATCCTCGATGAATTCCGATTATTTTAATGCGTATCCAAGATTAGAAATGTTATCTTGATCACTTTAAAACGCTCAAGACCACTCTTCCAATTTCGAAGCCCAAGCGTAAGCGTGAAGCGCGTGTGACTCCAGTAGCAAGCAGTTGTTGTCGCTATGCACTCCGTCTCTTTCTCTCTTCCCCCTCTCCCTCCCTCCCCCTCTCCCCGTCCCTCCCATCCCCCTTTCATCATTCACTTCTCTCGTCTCTCTCCCACTTCCCTCGTGCCAATGTATCACTCGTTCTTTAGGTCACATGTCCCTATCTTTGTCTCTCCGTCTCCCTCCCCTCTCCCTCCTCCCTTTTAAACCCTCTCCCTCGTAACCCCTCTCCTTCCCTCTCAATTTGCTCTCTCTCATCGCATGTATATTGTGATTGGCACTTTGTTCGCTGAGAGAAAGAGGGAGAGAGAGGGGGTGGGAAGAGGAGATAAGAAGGTAATAGTATCATCTGTGTGCATCTGAGCGGTGGTCTGTTGGCTCTGTCCAGTCTTGCTTTGTCGGGCTTCTCTTACCGACTCCTTGTCATGGATATGTTTCACGCCTCTGTAAATATCAGCAGATATTATTGACGAAAAGTGTTCCGGCAGTAAACTCATTCCTACTTGGTCTGCACTCTCTTCATACCGCTTCGCTCTCTCGTCGGAAGTAGGAATGAGACGACTGACGGAACATTTTCGTCAACCATACCTGCAGCAGAATCAGAGGGAAACCCCTGTTTTGTGCCCCATGTCATTAGCTCACGACCTCGTCGCAATAGCATTTCACTCTGCGATTCCAGCCGATTCCGGTACCTTTCAAACTGATCTTATCAAATTCTAATGTGTACTATGTGAAGCTCTAGGCAATACTGATCTCAAAAAGCTATCCATACTCCTGATATATTGTTTTGGATTGGAATGACATCATTTCAAAGCGTGAAAAAATCGTAACGGCGGAATCACGAATTATACGTTCCGATTTTCTGGACTATAGCTGGCTGCATCTCTTCCATACCTAAGTACAAATATTTAATTTAATTTAATTTATCTACGCGGTACGCGTAATGGGGTTTGGGGTTGAAGGATATACCGTTAAGCTAGTAAATTGTGGGCCGTGTTTGAAACACTTGAAACAAGGCCATATCTCGGCTGGGAAAGGTCGTACAGAGTTCTGGTTGGAATTTTTGGAATTCTCAGGACGAGATCTACTTGTGTATCAAGTTTGGTGATGATTCATCAAGTATAAAGACCTTTAAAACATAAAAATGTGGCATTGGAGAGGTTCGAACAGGGATGGCGAGAATTTCATTCATTCAAGATATATAAAAGCCGTTTTAACCGGTTTAGAGGTGTCTAATCATCACCAAACTTGATACACAAGTAGATCTCGTCCTGAGGATTCCAAAAATTACAACCAGAACTCTGTACGACCTTTCCCAGCCGAGATATGGCCTTGTTTCAAGTGTTTCAAACACGGCCCACAATTTACTAGCTTGACGGTAGGTGACTAGCCCGGAGATTAAGAATGAACTCGCATAAGCATACCATGCACCAAGGGAAAACAAAAATCTTGTGTTCTCTTCAAAATGACGTCTTCCCTTTCATTCCGTTCCTCGCTCAACTATTCCCTTCGTCGACTGTGCCTCTGCAACGTTCCTTGACATCACTCCGTCCATTCCTCGAGTCTTTCATTGCAGATGAAGGTAGTCCACGTGCTGCTCCATTCCTATCTCGTCACCGTGGGCATCATTCTCTTCTGGTGCCTCCAGCCCCTCGAATGGCCCAATCCCACGGGCTCCGTCAGTTCATTTTTCTTTCATTTATTTGATTTATACATCCCAATTTACATATTTTATTCAACGTATCTCTCTCCACAGCATTCCAAGCCTTCTAATAGCGAATAGCGGTTTTCGCGCCGAGGATTTGATCCTGTAGGCGAATAAGTGAACATAAAATTATGAATTTAAAAAATTAAGTTCGCTACTATGTTGTCCAAAATGTCTGAAATTTTGGGGCAGATTGGTTCAGCCACTCTTTAGAAAATTCAAAAATAGTGGTCATTTCGCTATTAGACACATTCTTCACCGCGCGGAATGCTGTGTCTCATTTCATGGACTGCACTTCCGTTCCTCAATGTAGGCCTCGATTTTGCAGCCTCAACTCATCAAAGGATGGGGGTATCCGTATGAAGAGCACACGGTTACGACAGAAGACGGGTACATCATTAAAATGCAGCGGATACCTTATGGAAAGGGACGGAAGGGTAATCAAGGGGGAAGATGCACTTGTTACGAGAGAAGAGATAGCGGCTCTCTTGTTGCATCAAAACTACGTACTCACCAGATACTCATAGAGCTAGGCATTTCACTTAGCTATAGACAAATATAATCAAATCCGTTCCTATTTTTCGATATGAATCGGACTTGAACAGCTTACGGTTCAGTACCACACATTTGAATAGCTGCAGTTCCGATGGGTCTTACTTTCTCAACCCAGGCGATACCCCTTCACAACGTTCTAGACCTTTGGAAAGCGAAAACCACAAGGATGTCATCTTTTCAAAGTTCTAGGAAGCTCTAGGTGTTTAGAAGTTAGCTTTAGTGCCGATCACCATGCCCTTCCTCTCCCCTTCATGACAATGTATTCATGGTGCGCAGCACACCGATCTACCATATGAGGAAATGACAGAATGATTTTTCTCCAAAGGTTTTGCATTGGGGTAGAATACAGTGCCTTCACCACCTTCACCCCCCCCCCCCCTTCCCCCGTATCTCCTCTCCCCTTTCAGCTTCTCCACCCTCTTCTCCCCGTCCCGTTGTCTTCCTCCAACACGGTCTGGCCCTCGAGAGCAGTATCTTCCTTGCCAATCTTCCCGACCAGTCACTCGGTAATGACGACGGCCCCCCTTATGTTGTTGACGTGTTACCTTAGGTAGATATTTACGAGGCTCATAGAATACACTACAGAAACGTTGCGAAATGGCCAACACTGTACAAAACGCGATTTACGACAGTTTCTATGCTGGAAAGAGTTATATCTAGAGAGTGCCCGTATCCTATTGCATGACTAAGAGGCAATTAGAGGGTAGGGTAGGGGGATTGGTATAGTGGAATAAACCGATCCATCAGTTTCTTTCGTTCCAAAAAGAGTCTAATTCTCTTATTTTGGCACACTCTGTCGCCTTATATTCGAAATGATTTTCCGACGAATCTTTTTAATCCACTATAGCTTCGAGGGCACGA
Source organism: Micoletzkya japonica (assembly GCA_900490955.1). Lineage (NCBI taxonomy): Eukaryota > Metazoa > Nematoda > Chromadorea > Rhabditida > Diplogasteridae > Micoletzkya > Micoletzkya japonica. Next base: position 238,931 of record LS877675.1, on the reverse strand, counting down.
TCAGAGATTCCTTGCAGGCTTCATGCTGGCTGATGCGGGGTTCGATGTGTGGTTGGGTAACAATCGAGGGAATACTTACGGGAGGAATCACATCAAGTACGACCAGTGGCAGAGTGCCTTCTGGGACTTCACGTGAGTGTCGCTTACGGTGGCATTATTGGGATTTTCGGGTGACAAGCAGACTGAACGTAATAATATATCTATATGAATTTTTGCTTTATTCATGTTCATTGTTTATTCGGTACAATCGGGCAGATTTATCATCTTTCATTAGGTCGCACACACCACAGATTGCGCTAATCTTTCGATTCCTCGCTGCGATCACCCCAGTTGCGTAATGGTTTCCTTGAAAGAGATAATAGGTACGAGTGCGGTGGTCAGAGGAACCTCTATCAAGCAAAGCACGCTGATCCCTGCTAAAGGGTCACTAGGGAGTCTACTAAAGATGGCATGAGGCGAATAGAAACGCCAAACGACTTCTAAATACCAAAAGTGTGCGTGTTTTGTGTTGAACAAGTAGTAGGTAGGGACAGTAAGTTGTCCACAGACCGATGCAATCTCTTCCGTCGAATTAGCACTGTAGATAGTCTACATGCAATAAATGAAGGACCTTGATGTCTACCTAAGTAAGGTATTTTGCGAATGAAAAGAATTCAACTGTGTATGCAGTCAATTTATCTATCTTGCTCATCTACATTCCACAACATTCCGCCCGTTGAAAAATGCGTCTAGTAGCGAATTGATTACTATTTCTAAATTTTCTCAAGAGTGGTTGAACTAATACCCACCAAAATTTCAGAGTTCGTGGAACTCGTAGTAACGAACTTGAGTTTTTAAATTCATAATTTTTGGTTCACTCATTCGCTTACAGGATCAAACTCTATATGCGGAAACCGCTCTTCGCTATTAGAACGCTTAGAATGTGATTCGTCTTTTGACTGAATATGTTCGGTCTCACTGTTTTGCTGTCTTGTTGATCAGTCAAGAGTTAAAGTGCGGAGACATGCAGAGGGGCTTTGATTAATATCGTGTTCGAGAAGAGTTGGAGAGATAAGAAACAAGATTAGAGATAAGAGGATGGGATGAGAGACGAACAATGGAGAGACCGAATGATATTACAAAGGAAAGGGTGGGGAATGAGAGTAGACTTGAGTCAAAGGAGGAATTACTTTGAGAGCTGATGCGCTGGCGACATGCACATGATTCTTCTTTACAGCTAGATCAAGATGCTATGTAAGCTGATGAAGCAGATACAGCGGATAATTTAAATTGGCCGTAGTTGTGCACACAATCGTTCGAATGGTTGTAGATGGGAAGACATGGCGAACTACGACGTGCCTGCCCAAGTGAACTACGTACTCAATGTCACGGGGACGGACGGACTGCACTTCATCGGGCACTCTCAGGGAGTTCTCACGATGTTCGCCCATCTATCGGAGAACGACGAAATGCAGAAGAAGGTGAGTGCACCTGGGAGCCATTTGCTCGCAAACAGTGCACAAGCGTGGAGCATTGTTAAGACGGGGTATCAGTACTAAGGAAAGCCGGTATAGTTTATTCGCGGAAGTTAGTCATTCACGCATCACTTTGATAGATAGCTATCTACGCAGTTTACACTCTCCATATCTTGGCACTTTGGCCCGAAAGAAAGGCTCATGCCACACTTTGCTCTATCACTACAAGTATTTTGTGCTCACGTTGAACCCACTTCCCATGTATCTACATTGTTTTCAGAAAATAAGAAGCAAGGAAAAGTTCTGATAGATGCAATTCGATCCCATTCCATAAACTTGAGATCAAGCAAATCTTCGCCCTCGCGCCCGCTCTCTCCGTGGTCAACATACGTGGCCCAGTCGCCCACATCGCCCCTCTCGCACCCTTCCTCCACGTGAGTTGCCATCTATTCTTTATCGATCCGACGACGATACGACTATCGAATGAATTCCTGTAGGATTACTCATTGTCAGTTCGGTTAGACTAGCTAAAGCTCAAGAATGGTGATGATATATAATATATATGTGCAGCTGCTCGAGTTCAACGTCGGACCCTTCGGCATCTTCCGTCGATCGATAGTCAACGACGGTATCGCGAAGATGTGCAGCAACTTCATGCTGAGTGGCATCTGCACCAAGTACATGTACGCGAATGGAGGAGGACCAAGTGCTCAGATGAACAGTGTAGGTTGGCTAGAATATACAACTGTTGAGGACTAAAAAGGATAGATCACGAAAATGGGGAATGTGCAAAAGTCAGAGAATAAAACGCCTGCGGAACCAAGAAATTAAGGGGTCGGTTTGTCGTTCAATGGGGAATCCCACTCGTGGGTTATTTCATGGCTATCTAGATATGTGTCGCCCAAGGGAACGAGGTGTAGAGATAAACGTGTCAGTGGAATATCTATCTTCAATTCAGTCCCGTCTCGATGTCTACATGGCCAGTTATCCTGATGGAACTTCCACTAAGAACATCGTGCACTTCGGACAAATGGTAAGAATCTCTCATATAATTCTTTTGAATTACCCTGCGCGTCCAAACATCTCGGAAGGTGATTTGACATTACCAATACATAGTTCAGAGTTCGTGCAGTCAGTGATTCATAGTTTGAGGGTGGTATCTAGAAGTGATAAGATAGACATGGGAACGATTACGTCACGCAAACTGCCTTTCCCTTATCGCGGCGTGTACTTTGCCCGTTATCAAGCAGTGATGTGTACACAGTAACACTTGTTCGACTCACGAGTTATTTGGTCAAACTCCGTTTCTACCGTTATTTCAAAGGTCAACAAAAAGGTCAAAAATGTTGCAAAACATTGGCATGTCGGGAGGATCACGCGCTTTTGTTATCTGAGGAAGGACGGGTCGAGGGAGGATTCAAGGGAATTGAACATCATTTCGAGATAAGGAGAAGGGTGAAAGATAGATATAGGCAATCATGAGCGGGGTCGAGGAAGAATACCTGGAACAAAGACGATCTGTCATTGATCAAAAAGTTCTTTCCCAGCTTATATACGGAAAAAGACGAATCTCCGACTCGATTCATCATCATTTTAATATCGAGAATTCCCGCTGTAGAGGGCCTGGATTCATTCTTTCGTACGCTTCTGTTTCCCAAAACTATCGATCAAACAGCTTTTTCATCAAACAGCTTCGTAGTCATTCTTAAGAGGCCATATTCGCTTTTCCATTCTTCCCTGTTTCCAATGTGTCATATATTTTCATCTCCATTTTATCATTATTCTTATTTCACAGCATTCCTAGCGTTCGATTAGCGAGTGGCTGCTTTCGCTGTGATCTATCGTCACTGAGAACATAACAATGAGTGAAAATACACCAATTTAGAAACTTAAGCTTCTCCCCATCAGGCTAAACGGTTGCCAAAATTTCGTGAAGATTCATTCAGCCGTTTTTGAGAAAATTCAAAATTAGTTGTCAATTCGCTATTAGACACTTTCCCTTTAAGTCGGAACGCTGTGATTTGCACTTCCTTGTGATATGCATAAACTATCTATCTATCTATATATAAGAAAACGTACCGTTATTTCTCCTCTTGCATATTCACGACGAGAGCGCGCAGCGGTTTGAAAAGAGTGCATGCAAAGTAGATAACAAAGCCGTTTACCGACAGAACTCTTCCGTCAGTAATGTAAAACAGCAATTTGAGGTACTGCAAAAGCGGACGGCTCATTTCGACTACGGAGTGGCTGAAAACAGGAAGAGATACGGATCGGTGAGTTTTATCTGAAATTTTTTAAAATTTTATTAGAGGCGTTATGGTAAAAGTAATAATAGCTTTTTATTAAACGTTGGTAGTGTGGAAGTGGTAGTGAGCATAGAAGACGTAATAGTAAGTACTTCTTCCCCTTCAGATGATTCCCCCCGCTTACGACTTCTCCCGAGTGAAGGTGCCCATCTTCGTGTGGTACAGTCCCCATGACTACCTCACCAACGACTGGGACTTCCACGAGATCGTCTTCCCCTCTCTTGATCAGAACTACTTGAAGGTACAATTCGAGAACGTTCCTAAATATATGCAACGCTTAAATAAACATAATTATAGAATTTACCTAAACCTCAATACAGAATTTCTATGGTCATTTACAGTTTTATAGTCTTTACCCTGTGATTGATTGCTGTTCCAGATGAACACAAGTCTGGATGACTTCAACCATTTCGATTTCCACTGGGGATTGCGGGCGGTTGACGAGATCTACCGGCCGATCATCAAGATGATTAGCGAGTATTAAACGTTCTTAGAGCTATCTACGGGTCTCTTGAGGGTCTATTCTTTGCCTTTACTACGTAGCGAAACATATCTGGTACTGGTTACTGTAATCGAAATGAAAAGGAATGAATACGAGTCTCATAGATACTATCTAAATATCTATAATATAGTTGTTCGTTTTGTCAAGCAATCGTGTTGCCTAGACTTTGATACGGGTCGTGCTAATGGCTTTCCATGTTGTTGTATCATTGTTAAAGATGATAAAGAGAATTCTATGAAGCACCTATCTCACAAATGATGTGAACTATCTATCTATTTGCAAGCTTATCTCCTCTTATGTCTAACTCTTCGCAAATCTTCCCACTCTTATCTCTCGAAATGTAATCATGCTTTTGTTGAACTTTCTCAAAATGACGACAAGATGCTTATCTCATTTATTTTTAACTTGTGACTATCTACAGCATACACGCAGAAAAATTTAGTGTTAGTTAGAAGCAAATTTAGAGTGAAATTGTGGCCAAATACCAGATAATTTTTTCTCTTTCCGCATAGACCTTATAATAATAAAGCAAAAGTTTTTTCAGCAAAAAAAAGAAAAAAATAAGCAGAATTTATAAAATAGTGTGAGACAACTAGTGAGAATACGGTATCACGCTCTTCACATTATGCGGCACAGCTAACGCTTTGGGTCTCCCGAAGCGAAAACTCTGAGAGCGCCAATTCAAACACTTCCACGTCACTTGACCCAGGTTTTCATCTTTAAAAGAGGTCTTCGTTAGATTATTCATGCTTTTTTCGCTTTTTTTCGTATTGTATGCCTACTTATCGTTATTTCAGATCCAGTGTAGTATGATTAACGTGGAGTAGACCACCAGAACGCCGCTACAATGAACTTTGAAGTCAGCACAACGAAGCGTATGTCGTTTTGCCTGTTGTATCTTTGGTACTTTTCTTTCCTGAAACATGAAATGGTGTGTTTACATGCACACTTGCTCTCCATCTTTAAAATAAGGCTGTGAATGCGCCGAAAATCCACAACCAAAATACGAATCTGCGTTCTCATCTGCTAATGCACAAAATAATCATACGTGGGGAGGGTTACCGTCCATTATTTTGAACTAGAGCTGACCAGTGACTAACTTGAGGTTTTGGTAAGCCCAGCAATGAGACATCTACAATAATAAGGCGCCTATCAAGTTAAATTTCTGACAAAATGAGGTGCCTACCACCCGACGGTCTGGTGCGTGCCTATGTATGAAAATAATGCATTTTTCCCCTCTTGAAAGAGTAAAATAAAATGATTTCAGAGATCGGCGTCGGTCTGACGTCCTTCGGCGTATTCTTCATATTCCTGGGCATTTTGCTCTTCCTCGATTCGGCTCTTCTTGCTATAGGAAATGTGAGTTTCTTTTATAATTTGACCTTTATCTGCTTCTCTTGGCAATCATGGGCATAGTTTCGGCCACCGTCGTTTTCTATGGGGCTACAGGAAATTAAGTGAAATCGGAGCGCAATTTCTATAGTGGCAGGTACTGTTATCTGCAAGATCTGCCTGTGTATGCGTCATTGCGATAATTCCCTGTAAAAGACGCTCGAAAAGTGAGGAGAGCTGTAGAACTGTCATATTTTAGGGAGCCTTGAGAAATGCTAACGTGATCTACCAACCGTATTCTTCTTTGAATCTCTAATTTCTAATTTCAGCTCCTGTTCATAGTCGGTATCACATTTGTAATCGGCATCCAGCGGACGTTCGTCTTCTTCTTCGAATGGAGGAAGTTAAAAGTGGGGAATACTTGGTATTTGGAGAGCGGACGAGTGAATGCCTTATTCAGCATGCTTAATTTTACGTTTTTTTCTTGTAAACCGCATAAACTATCTAACTCTCTATTACGCTCTAATCGAGCAGGCCTAATCATCATCGAAAGCCTGACGAAAATGACTCAGATATTTGGTTGTGAAAAGTCTTATTTCATTACAAGTATCGCGCCTAGTAACGCCTGTTTTTGAGTGAATCATTGTATTTATAAGCATTCCCAGCATACGTAGGCACCGACCCGAAGTATGGGTGGTAGGCCCGTATTTGTTCGGAATTTTACTTTGGTAGGCCTATATTTCCTACAAAATTTCAATTGGTAGGCTTGATTTCGTAGACTGGTAGGCCCGTTGCTCAAAATATTGCGGGGAAGGTTGCCCATGTATGATTCCCAGGCCGCCTCACTACGCGTATAGCGTGGATAAATTAAAATGAAGGAATATAAATGAATAAAATAAAAATATGGTGGTCTCGCAGGGAAGTGCCCTGTTCTTCGGAGGCATCCTCATCGTGCTCATCGGCTGGCCTCTCGTGGGCATCGTCCTTGAGGTCTGGGGATTCATTCTGCTCTTCGGGTCAGTTATTACTATTTCTTGTTCTTTTTTCGATTGGTCTTCTGCTTTGCAAGACGCTAGCAAAGGTTCTGCTGTGCTTGATAATAGGGTTGGGTTGGCAAACCGGGTCGTTTTTGACCCTTTTTCAGGGTTATGTTTCTCGCTCAGTGATGTCCGAGATCCCCACAAATTTTGAAGGGTGTCGCACCCCCATACCTAAAAATCATATCACACCCCCCCCCCCCTCCGGAATACCTATATTTGCAGACACGTATTACTTCCTATGTAAAGATATGAGCAAAACCGCACCCCTACGGATATCAACCTACTACGTGACTACAGCATTTCGCTCATGAATCCGCCTATAACTTTAGCATAACCCCTTCAGCACATCTCGAAGTTGCCTTGTGTGACATATGTAGCTCGGTGTTTGACGGTCGATTTCTACATAACTGAGGAAATATAAGCAAAAGCGCTCCTCTACGGCTGCTATTCTATCCATTGTCCCCATATACCTTCAATAAAGACAAATTTTACTACTGTCTTTCTGCTACAAAAAGCAAAAATCTGACATTTCTCTCAGCTTTCGAGACCCGCCACAACGCTCAGACAAAATTAAACAAAACCGCACCCCCAGATTTGTAGACCTCTGGGAGTACATCACAACAAAAAAGAATAAGGGAATCGGTTCAGTTAGATCCGAGATATTTGCACTCACAAACTTCCCACAATTTTTAAATTTGTGAAACCTTTGTGGGACCTGCCGTAAATGAACACACTTAACATTTATGACGCGGGGAAACACGTTTTCTGGGGTAGAAAAACACGCTGAACAACGCTAGGGGTGCGGTTTTGCTTGAATTTTCCATTATTATAATGTACCGTAACCCGCCTACCATTATCGCGACTTCCGACATACGCATCTCTAAACTCAACATAAAACACTTCAAATATCGTTGAAATTTTCTTGAAAAATGCGCTGAAGAAGCTAGATAGTCAGCTTTCCATGAAATATTCATCTTGTTATACCCTTCATTCTTGTATACATGGTGAAACCTACCCCAGAAAAAGGATCCGGTTTGCCAACCCTACTTGATAGCAAGCACTGCCCTGTTGCATCATTGTCCTCCAGTGGTATAGCAAAGTACGCTGTGACGTCAAAGCTCTTCGTAAGAGCAGTCGATACTGCGGCGTTGTGCGGGTAGATCCGGTCCAAATTTTTAAGTTTTACAACAATTCGCGCGAAATTCAAAAACCTCCTATTCTAACCATGCTCAATTCTAGCGGTTTAGCTCGAACTGAGCAAAGTGAATGAAAACTATTATACCCTTGTATAGTTTTAATGATGCAATTTTTTCCTGAACATGACTGGCATGAAATAATTGGATAAAAGGCAAATCTTAGTGAGTAGCAAGAGTAGCATTTATTATTAAATCTGACACAGCGCACGCCCTAGTCGATATCGTATTATTATTATTGGAAGAAAAGGAACGTTGAGAAATCTTTACAGCGCACTCGGAGCGCGATGCTCCGCTAAATACGGTGACACTCTCTTAACAAAACTTAGGCTAAAAGCCGGCTCCGGCTGAAGTTTCACGGCGTTTAGCAGAGTGCGCTGCAAAGATTTCTCAACTTTCCCTTTCCTCCAATAGTACAGGGCGCGCATTGCGTGTAATAAAACTAGCAAACCATTAAGTTTTTTTCAGCGGGTTCCTTCCGGGAATCGTCAATCTTCTGCGTAGCATTCCGGGAATCAGTACGATTACGTACCTTCCGGGCATACGGCAGGTTAGCGTCACCACCATACGTGAGCACCGACCCATAGTATGGGTGGTAGGCCCAAATATTTGTGGAATTTTTCTTTGGTAGGCCCGATTTTGACAGGAATTTTCAATTGGTAGGCTCAGAAATTCACGATTCTGTACAATGGTCGACCTGTTTCTCAAAATATGGTCGGGAAGGCCGCCCACGTATGGTCACCACTTTTTTTATTAATATGGGCCGATTCTCTTTGCCTTCTTTCCACAGCCATGCTCTCCGATAGAGCAGCATATGTGAAGCCTAACCATGAAACCTCAGCTACCTAACCCTATTCATGATATTCAAGACTGCTTGTTTATCTTGTCTGTGTGCAGTCAGCGCTTTCCGTTGCGCATCGAGCATGGCTGTATGTACTTTAGAGATTTTGATATGAAACTTAAATTTGCTGTTAGATTATGTTGTATCGCAATACTAAATACTGCTCATTCAGGTGCTCGACCGTCTAGCTCCCGAGCACAAGTATCCCGTGTAGAAGTCATCAGCTCAATCGTGAGTCCCCCCCTCCCGGTGTCTACCGTATCCCCTCTCTACAGTACCCCTCCCAATACCGGTCCATGCTCTCCTCATGCACATCATCATTCATGCCTGCTCTCTTTTTCCTTTATCCTTACCCTCTTTGCTTCTCCCCTTAGATGCCTTACCATTTAACTACCTTGTCCATGGACTAAGTTAAGGCTTGATAGAGCGCTCTGGATATGGCGATTCGCACCTTTTTTATGCAAATTTTTCTGCTTGACAGGCACAATGCATTAAAAAAGGCACGATCTTGAGAATCCAGAGTGTAAGCGCAGTGAAAAGTGCAAGCGATTGCGTGTACAGTACTGACAATGTGCATGGCCTACCGTAGATTCATCCTAATTTATTGTCCGTGTTTACTCACGGGGTTTAGATGAATATTTATAGGTTTTTCTTTGTGTTTTAATATATGCGACTGGCTTCGGCGCATGCCTTCCCTTTTTGTGTATGGCGTCGAATTGCCGTTGTATCCCCTCCCGATCCTCAAAATAGGCTGCCATTCTGAGGCTCTCACTTGATTTTTTTTCAGACAATTTTCTGTGCATCGAAAAAAACGGCATATCACAGAAAAGCAACCCCTTTTCCTCCTTAGGACTAAGTAGATGATTTATTCGAATAATACTGCAAGGAATGTGCGATATAGCTATGTATGCAACAGATTATTTGTAATTGCGATGAAGAGAGAATGATGAAGTTTGATGGAATGAGGAGTTGGGTGAAACAGTAAAATGCAAGGAGCAAATTCTGATCAGTGATTACGAGAAAAGTAGTCTTTGTCCTTGCCGTTGAGGAAGTAAGTGACGATTGTTCCCTTGCCCTGAAAGGGTAGATATTACTATTTAATAAGATCACGTTATAATTTCAGCTCCACGAGAGGCCGTTATCTAGTGGAAAACACGCAAGCGTACGCTGATAATGAATTAAAATGCTACTGTCTGCTTACCTTAATCTCCATCTCTCCCCTCTTCTCGATCATGAATTCGGGGTATTCCTTGATTATGAGCTTCATCGATGCTTCGCTCATCTGCGTCCTATCGGGTTCACCGGTGCTTTCCATTCGGGAGGCGATGTTCACCTGAGCGAGTTACGGTAGTCAGGCAGCTCTATTGCATCAAGGAAGGGGATGTTAATGAATACTGGTTGACAGAATCTTTTCAATCATTGATTTGCTGACTAGCTGACAATGAGCGTATTAGCAGAGTATTGTAAGGCCCCTTAGTTGGCTGTAGCGTACCGTATCCCCGAAGAGACAGTATCTCGGTGCATTCACTCCCACCACGCCCGCAGCCACAGCTCCCGTATGGAATCCTAGTCGGCAGCGAATTCGCTGGTCACGACGATGCGGGATCTCGAAGTTTTTGAGCAGCTGAATTGCAGTTCGTTCATCCTTCTCTACGCGATGAGCACAAACGTGAGCAGTCTGTCAAGTGCCGCAGAACGCTAAGATACGTACAAGTTGTCCTCATTTGCTTTCTTACTTCGAATATCTCGAGGGCGATGACTTGCGTTATTTAGCATAAATGCACAACCAAAAGTGCACACAACCGAGAGAAAAAAGACGGAATCATTACCGTCGGAACGCAAATTTGAATGCGAGGATCGATAATACAAGTTGTCCTCATTTGCTTTCTCTCCTGCGCGAGCTTACTTCGAATATCTCGAGGGCGATGTCTGCAATGTGACAGATGTGCCTCTTTCCGTTCTCTTCTGGAATGCCCGACACGACCATGTACGCGTCGCCGATCGTCTCCACCTCAACAATAACTATCAACCGTACAATAACAAAACGATTTTGCGTAAAAGACATACCTGCGCAGCCGTATTAGATTCTAAGCCGGACACCCGTGCTTTTTTAAAGTTAAAACTCACGTCATTATCGGAACCACGTTCTTTTCAACCATAAATTAACAAAGTACTGCAAAATTTATGTATTTTGAACCGGAAACACGTGCAGTTTAACATAATATTCCCCCGGACACCCGTTCAAAAGTGTTTTCGTCGGATATCTAAATCAGGCTGCGCACGTATGGTAAAAGATACTATATTTCGGCCACAGGCAATTTGTGAAATCATTCCCTAATTATCCTGGGAATTCGATATATATATATATATATATATATATATATATATATATATATATATATATATATATATATATATATATATATATATATATATATATATATATTATTCACTCCTCATTCTCTCATCCCGGGCGGTCGGGGCCATCCAGTCGTCTCTCTTCCCATCTCCGCCCCATCATTCCACCACAAGGATAAGGTGATGAATCCCCTCTGACCTTAGGCAAGTCGGAGGTGTCCCCTTCGCCTCCACCCTCTCCCATCCGCCGCACGCCTATGGTGTACCCGATAAATAAATAAATAAATAAATATATATATATATATATATATATATATATATATATATATATATATATATATATATATATATATATATATATATATATATATATATATATATATATATATATATATATATATATATATATATATATATATATATATATATATCCAAATTCTTTACTTTCCGTCCTTGCAATGGCAGGACAACCTCTTTTGGACTCAATAAGGAATTTACTAGGACCCAGGCCCGATTTCACTCCTTCCCCCTTAGAACTGCTAGATGGTTATCACAATTACCATTGGACATTCTTAATGCTCCTAGCACTCGTTCGTTCAAATCTCGTCTTGAACTAAGTGATTATCCTTCAGTCTTTGCTCGTTCCCCATAGCTCCTACCATTCCCTAATTGT
>LS877675.1:203166-213349 GCA_900490955.1 Micoletzkya japonica | reverse complement strand
CTCTAGCCACTTCTGGTCCATCCTCCGTCCCTTGTTCTTGTCGTTGTTAGCCAACAACTCCGGAGCGTGGTAGAGGATGCCTGAATCGATACGATTTCCATAATTATCTATATATTTATCTATCTTGTTGAACAAAATACTCCGTCATTTGTCATCGTTCCTATTTACGACGGTAGAACGAAGCGGTGTGAAGAGACTGCAGACGAAGTTGGAATAATATTACTGATAGAACTTTTTCGTCAATAACAATGTTTCAATGTTTTTCTATTGTTTGCCCTAGAATGTACCAAAAATTTTTTATCTTATTCCTTACAATAAAAAATACTGATTCTGATACAGTTCCCCCCATACCCACCTTGCCTCTGCATACTCCCACTCTTCTCGTCCTCGTCCTTCAGCGTCTCCGAATTGATACTTCCGTGCTTCTCCCATCGCTGGAGCGGATCCGCGATTCCTGAAACGAATTCCGGTTCCGGAGCCTAATCGCTGGCTGTACCGTAATCTGTGAGCTTGACGAGCCAGTTGCGATCTATGAGCGCCGACCAGGTGGTGAGGGAGCCATGGTAGCCGATGGGAGAAGTGTGCAGGTACTCCAGACCCTGCATGGACCGAGTACACATCACAAGTCACATTGTCATTTAACGAAACTTAAAGAACCGCTCTGCCCACCTCACTCATTTCTATGTAAATCCAATTAACGAGCGGTTAATTGACTGCGAGAGACGGAGAAATTTCGTACCTTCTGCTTTTTACTCGGAGACTCTTAGAGCTATCCAATGATGTGAAAAATGTATACATCAGAAAGTGATCGGAGGGACCTTTAATTATACCTTCCTTTTCTCTTTATGTCTCAGTGTCACACGTGATAATGTAAATGGTTACGCCAGATAATGCAAAATCTGCTTTAAAAATGAAAAAGGGTTAGAACAGATGGGATTGCTCTTGCTATGCTATGTCATGTCACATGCCGTTATCAGCCACTCAGACCACCCACAAAAAGCGACTGGAAAGGGCATTCAGGCCCCCTGAGGGCAAACAGGAGAATCGTACAGTTGGATTGTGAGCAGATAAGAAACATCTTCCTGGTGCATTCACGCGGGAATCGGAAGATGTTTGATCGTCGCGACAAAGACTTCCCGGGAGGGCTGTATATAAGGGAATGAGGGCTGCGATGCAGCATAGCAATCATGCCATCTTCCAGTCTACTCGGTCTTCTGCTCGTTCCCGTTGTTCTGGCATGCAATCCTGGTGGAGGAGGTATGCGTTGTCTTGTATTCTTTCATTAATTTTGCTTCTTTCTTTTCGTTTCTTAAAGGGTCCCTCCACCCATCTCATTCATTCCAAGAGATAACAAATTAAGAGCGGTTGATTGATTGTGAGAGACAAGAGAGGAATGAAGAGACGCAGACAGCGAGAGATATCTTTGCACAGCTTTTTCTCAGAAACGGCGAAGTTTCAACTAAAAAGGAGAGAGGATGAGATTCAGGACATTGAGGGCTATCCAATGATGTCAAAAAATGCATATGGTAGATATTGCCTGGAGGGGCCCTTTAAAATTGTGTTAAAATTGATCAATTTTGCCTAAATTGTCTTCAAATTGTGTAAAGGCGCCACATTCGGCATTTTCATATTATCGTTTTCTAGGTGGCTTCGGAGGCGGAACGACGACGGATTCTCCGACGTTCACCTTCAAGTTCTTCTACCCCCTCGGATGGACGTACAACAGTGGAGATTTACCGGCGCAGCCTTCTGCAGTCGGGTCAGTGGCGTCGTTGTTCCATTCTCGAGCATCTCGTGGCACAAAATAGGAAAAGTTATCAACGGTTACAGTGGTCAATCTCTGTCTAAATCTGCTGCATCTCAACGAATCATGGACGACATCAACTATGCGGTAGGAGCTGATGTGGTCCAGAGTACTCCAAACACTACCCAGACCTACTTTAAAAAGGCTGAAATATACGTTATTGCTCTAATATAGCAGTGTTAAAAGTTGCTCGTAAAACATAATGTTTTCATGATGAATAATGGCGGAAATCAGAAACCGATGTAGCAAATCTTAACGCCTATGTAGTAGCTAAAAAATAGGTTCCTATTTTAGATCTTGAAATCACTATCTTCTCTGGGATATAGTTCAACTGGTGTAAACGCCACGACTTCAGTCACGCCCGAAGACGTAATTTTTTTCTTGAAAGTAATTAGACTTTTGAACCGTTATCAAAATATCGTACAGCGAGGATATTTCGGATCGGATAGCACATTATAGCACATTATAGCACATGTTTTGCTATCTAAGGGTAAAACGTCAACTTTGAGGGTTCTAACACCCACCATTCGATTCGCCGTACCTTTCTACCTACTGGATTCCGTTAGAAGCCAAAATTTACATTTTAAATGTATTTAATCGGTGTTGAAAATGCGCTAAATGCTGAGTAGATACCTCTATGGAGGTCCTTCTCCAGCAAGTGATCTACGAAGTAGGACAGCTACTGCTCAAAATTCGGATTTTCAAACGTCAATAACACGATGAAATAATCACTGGGAATCGCTAATTCGACCCCTAGTAGGTAAAATGGCACGGCGAATCGAATGGTGGGTGTTAGAACCCTCAAAGTTGAAGTTTTACCCTTAGATAGCAAAACATGTGCTATAATGTGCTATAATGTGCTATCCGATCTGAAATATCCTCGCTGTACGATAGGTACACAGAGATCCCTTACAGTATCCCATCAACAACAGCGCCACAACATGTGAAGCTGGACGTATGCTCGCTTGGATTATTAAAACAATTTAGGCAAACGAGAAGAGTTCCCAGTTTTATTTAAAGGAGCCGGGCCAGGAGTACGGTAGCGTTGTGAATTCGCGGGCTACCCTGATATGCAATTTAGGCCTTTCTGCTCATCTTTTCTGGCTGTTCCTTTTGTTAAAATGGACAAAACAATGTGAAATATCGTTTGGTCAATGAAGCAGAGGTGTATCTCATCTCAGTCAGCTAATTATGTGAAAAGTGCGTTGTTCTTTGAACCTTCAGTACTCCGCGGATAGTTAATGAAATCGCATGAGATTCGGAATACCCAATCAGGATAATTAGATCCAGTGAATAACGTAAAGAGCGAATATGCCTAGAAACTCGTGGTCCGTCTCCTTTAATCCTGTATTTTTTTGATAGAACCAAAGACTTTTAGTTTTCGTGGCCCAGTCTGGTGCGGTAACGCAGGAATGTCCGGTAATGCTTATCTTATTCGATTGCTTCTTGGAAAAATGAGATTGTCAGAGGGACCCTATTAGTGCGCTAAACAAGAATCTTTCAGACAGCTGCCGATACAATGACTCCTATTGCTCTTGATCCTGAAGACGGTACCGTAAGCGTAAAGTCGCCGCTTCCGCTTACTCATTCTCAGGTACATAAAACCTTTTATGTTCTCCGAAATCCTTTTTGCACGAATGTAAGCAGCTTTTGAATACTGCATGGATATAGAGAACGTAAAGGTAACTTAAAACCTCCTGGTATATTCGGTTTGCCGTTCATGCCAGTTTTACAGCCGTTTTGAATTTGCCAAGTTCTATGTGTGTGGCTTACCAATTGGAACATTCTATATCTACATGTCGATTATCTACGCGCTTCAGTGGGACAGCATCGCGACGAACGTCTGGGCGTATCTCTACAGTTCTACGGGCATCCAGTTCCAGGGACTCATAACAGTCACCCCGTGAAGCGAGATCTCACCTTGCCTATCTTCTACATGTCATGTTCATATCATTGCCCTAGTGCTGGTCATAATTCGCCTATAAAATATGCTATGTACGTCTTGAACTTCCAGTTTGCCATATAAATCACAAACTGACACTTCTCGAAACGCCGCCATGATTCCCTTCTTATTTGCTCGCCCGCCAACGTCCATTGAGAGGCAGTATCAATGCTGCGACATGAATTGAACGCTATCAATGCCCGGAAAAGCCGGCACAGTAAGGGGAAGTCGAACAGGCTGGGCATTAGTCAGAGCTAGAATTTACGACCAGTAATCGCAAAAATCCCAGATACCCCTTGTGGGTTATGATAACGATGCCGTATATAAAGGGCATACCCTATGTGTCTACAGTACTGTTCAATGTTCGCCTTCGTAGTCTGCCTAGTTCTCGCACCAGTCGCATTGGGTTGCGCCGGAGGAACAGGTTGGTAATGTAGATTAATATAGAGGGTTTGCTTTACATCTAGTCAAAATTATATCCGATCGTCTTTGGGTATCTTATAATCTTAGTTGAGGTGCCATAACTGCGACCCCCACCTTCTCATTCACTTACTCGCCCCCTATATCATGGACCTATCCGGAAGTGCCAACTAATACAGCAGCGTAAGCTTGTGAAATAGTGCCGTCGAACCAGGACCGGATCCAGGTCCTCAATCGTGTCCGAATGAGAAACCAATTAGGACACGATTCCCAGCCAAGAATGATAAGAGGACACGATTGAGGACCCGATTCAATCGTGTCCTCAATCGTGTCCTTTCCATTCATCCCCAATGAGATTGACAGTTGGGTGGGGGAACGAATCGTGTCCTGAATCGGGTCCTCATTCGTGTCCTCGCGACCGCCAAGGGTTCGGTTGGAGGAAACGAATGGATCCGGGAGAAAGAGGGAGGACACGATTGAGATCCAAAGACACGATTCGACGGCACTATTGCGAAAGCGTAACAGAGCCATTTTCAAGAAATCTTGATGGTAACATTTTACGACTCGTTGTAAAGAGTGAAATAATAATATTCAGCGGACAATCGGTAGACAAGAAGAGTGCTCAGAACCGTATCGACACGGATATCGAGATCGCTGTGAGCTATCGAATCTACCTATACTTTGATATATGATCCTCAATATAGAATAAAAACGATTAGCTAAGAGTTGAGAGCACTTGCAGATTAATCTAATAATCTATCCGACGCGCAGATCATCAACGCGCTTAACGCTCTCGGCTACTCGGCGCAAGTCACTCCCGACATATCCGTCACTGCGGACCAAGTCGGAGGAGTACGCAGTACCACTGAAATCGTAGCCTCCGTGGCTGCTTGCGCCGATCCCGAGGGAACGAGTAATCATCATCTTATTTCTTTAATTTTTTCAGCGTTCTTGATCTTCCGCTCTATTTGATTTCGGGTCACCAGGTTAGAAAATGGCAAGCTAAATGATCGTGTATGCTTTGCACCCACAAAGGGAGAGTGGGGGAAGAGACATAGTTGGAAAGATAGACGTACCGTCAAGCTAGTAAATTGTGGGCCGTGTTTGAAACACTTGAAACAAGGCCATATCTCGGCTGGGAAAGATCGTACAGAGTTCTGGTTGGAATTTTTGGAATTCTCAGGACGAGATCTACTTGTGTATCAAGTTTGGTGATGATTAGACAACTTTAAACCGGTTAAAACGGCTTTTATCTTAGAAATCCCGATAAATTCTCGCTATCCCTGTGCGAACCTCTCCAATGCCACATTTTTACGTTTTAATGGTCTTTAAACTTGAGGAACCGTTACCAAACTTGATACACCAATAGATCTCGTCCTGAGGATTCCAAAAATTCCAACCAGAACTCAACCAGATATGGCCTTGTTTCAAGTGTTTCAAACACGGCCCACAATTTACTAGCTTAACGGTATATAGCATAAGAAGCGCGATTGTTCAGTGTATACGTACGTCGAGGAGTCGGGTGCTGTGACGAAAAAGTGTCTAACGGTAAGTTTCTGCAATTTATGCATTGAGCTGCTGTTTTTTTTATTTCATGTACAGTACCGACCAAAAGTTTAAACGCTTTTTACGTTTTTGACCATAACTTTGTTCGTAGTGAAGCGTTCAAACTTGCAGGGTATATAGAACTAATCAGTATGAAAAATCTGGTATTTGAGAGATAGTCATTTCTCAACTAAGTTGCATAGTTTCTTATCCTGAGCGTGACGCAATTTAAAAATTCATTTTTAAAGCATCACAGAATGCCCTACGATTTTTTCTATGACCTCAACTAATAATATGTTTTACTACTCTAGTATACGAAACTAGTTTGCTATGCATCAGACATAATAAAAATCGTACCCATAGTTGTCGTTGATAGCGCTAATTTCACATTTTCAACTTTAAATTGCATAACTAATTTATTTGTTGAATTTTCGGTGTGAAACTTTTTTGACATATTAATCTTTATGCGCAGAAACGATGGTTATACTCATTTTACACAAAACTTCATTTTTCGATTTTTCAATTTTTAGGTACACCCCTATTTACCCCTACCTGACGCATAGTTGAGCAGTGTTACACGCTAGCTCAAATGGTTATGATGTTCGAAAGGTATTCAAAAGCTTAAGTTCAAAAATTAGACAAAAACCTCTGCATTCAGTGAAGTTATGGGCTATGAGCTATGGACGTTCCGAGTCTCTACGGTAGGGGGATCAGAGTTCACATAAGGTGATTCGCTATGATATAAATAAGTCATATATAAAACTGAACAAGGCTTATGTCTACAAACAATTTCCAGAAGATTTCAATTCTCTTTAGCTTATAATACGAGCAAAACTTGTTATCTGTCCTCAGTTACCCGATACGTAGCGAGTCGGAACGTCTACAGCTCATAACTTATAACTTCACTGACTGCAAAGGTTTTTGTCTAATTTTTTGAACTTAAGCTGTTGAATACCTTGTGAACATCATAACCATTTGAGCTAGCGTGTAACGCTGCTCAACTTTGCGTCAGGTAGGGGTGAAATAGGGGTCTACCTAAAAAATTGAAAAATCGAAAAATCAAGTTTTGTGTAAAATCAGTGTAACCATCGTTAAATTGCGTCACGCTCGAGATAAGAAACTAAGCATAAATTAGTTGAGCAATGACTATCTCTCAAATACTAGATTTTTCACACTGATTAGTTGTATATACCCTGCAAGTTTGATCGTGAGCGCTTCACTAAAAACAAAGTTATGTTCAAAAACGTAAAAGCTCTAGGTAATCATCCTGATCGGGTATTCCGAGTTTTATGCGATTTCATTCACTCTCCGCAGAGTATATCACAGTATTCCGCGCGGTGAAGAATGTGTCTAATAACGAATTGACCGCCATTTTTGAATTTTCTCAAGAGTGGCTCTATCAATCTACACCAAAATTTAGGAGGGGTTAGAATCGATACTGACAAACTTAAGTTTTTAAATTCAGAATTTTTTGTTCACTGGTTCGCCCACAGGATCGGATCCTATGTGCGGAAACCGCTATTCGCTATTAGAAGGCTTGGAATGCTGTGATATAGTGAAGGTGCAAAGAGCAACACGCTTTTCACAAAATCGGATATATTAGCCGACTGAGAAGAGATGTAGCTCTGATTTATTGAGAAAATGATTTTTTACATTGGTCTGATCATTTTAGTAAAAAGAATGATCGGAAAAGATGGGCGGAAAGGCCGAAATTGATATATCAGGGTATTCAAATCCTACCGTACTCGTGGGCCGACCCTTTAAACTTTTGGTCGGTACTGTAAATGCGTTGCAGGAAGCAACAACACAGGAGTACTCCTTCTCCGACACCATCCGCATCACATCGCCCACCCCGATCGCCCATTCACAGGTGGGAGTTATAGCAAATTGGTCGTGACTGATCATTTCCTTGATCATTTTCTTTAGTGTTATAATAAACAAATGACACATAAACGATTCAACGTTTTCTACAGATTCTCGTAGACAAAACTGAAAATTTTAGTGGGAGAATATCGCCAACCGCGTGTACGCCAATCTCATCCTCAATCCCGGAGTCAAATTCTACGGTCTCATTGAGGTCTCCCCCTGAGATGCCTTCCGGGCTACGCGATACCATTCTCTTATCTAGTCATCGTTGCATTGTTCATCTCTTTCTCCAATGTCACCCCCACTTGATCACCACACGCAAGCATAAAACCTACTTCAATCTTTGCGACATTGCGTTTGAGCCGAAAGCGGAAAATATTGGTCGCTGCTTTAAATTTACTCACGACTAATTTTCAACCAAACTTCGAGAGATTTTTAGGTTGGAAGTGAATAATTACTGCATTATAAGTAGGCCACTGCTCAGCTCGATGTTTCAAAATGCACCCACCAGTGTAATATCCCTCACGAAAGCTGCATGGAATTTGCTGTCGAAGGCGAAATTGTCGTTGTAGATTAGGTCCTGCAACGAACGGCTCAGCTACCGTAATCGCCTAACACATCGCGAACCAGGCACCCAATACCTGTAGTGTTCCCCTCGAGCAGAACTTCCAGAGAATGAGTATCTCGTTTCCCTCGTTGAAGGCCATTCCGAGGAACGGATTGAGGTTATCGTGCACTGCTTGTTTCATCTGGGACAAATCTGATTCATCCAGATGCATTTCATTCATTTCTGGCAGTGGAAATGGAAACAAACTAGGAAGTCATTGCTAACAATAAGCTCATACCCTCATGAGAAGGTTGAGATCAATCCGCGAGAACTTAATCTGTCTTCGCTGCTCGTATTGGTGGAACGTAGCGTGGGTATTGACGCCGATCACCGCGTGATTCTCAAAGAGATCTTTGCAATTCTATGATAATAATATAATAATATTTATCATAAAGAAAAAATACGTAAAATCAGTTAGACGGTACATTGTGCTTGAACGCCCCCTCCATAGATCAGTCTCAGGAAAGCATTATCCCAGATGATCCCTACTCACCTTGATCATGGTATTCGCCATATTTGACAGCTTCGTCTTCTGGGAGCCGAGTGAGAGCTGTGAAAAGTGATATTAGCTGGGGCGAGGTTCAAAATATATGAAATTAAAAATATTAGATATGGAAAAATTAGCTTACCATGGATTTGACTTGTTCTTCGTCCACGATTTGCATGTCATTGCGGAAGATTCTCCACGGCATCTTGTCCAGGGCTCGGTCATCCCTAATCGAATATATTCTCGTTGTTTGTTCACTTCCGAATGCTAACTTCAACTTATTGAAATTCCATTATGTTTTCAGTAATTCTCGTTATAAACGCCAAAGCTTAGTGTGCTGGCCGGCCAATAAATTACATGGAGAACTGTTTTCGATAAATGACGGAGAAACGGATTTAGGTACATATGTTTCTTGAAGAGATATCCGGCCATGATCATGAGTCCCACTCCAACTAGTAGAGCACCCGCGATGATCAGCATTGTATAGTCGCACTTCTCTCCCCTGAAAGTACTCACAATGTGCCAGGTTAGATAGTAATTATCTTCTAAGGAATGTTAACCCCTTTTCTAAAGTGACTTCTCAAATGACAAAACTGTACATTCCACGTTCAAAGATTTGGCGATTTTAACGAATTTTCAATTTAAGATTCCGGTAGTTTTTACCTGTAGCCACAGGCTGGCTCCTGCGGTGGCATCCGACCATCGGGTGAATTCCAGAACCCAGACGCAATGTCGCTCACAACCTGAAGTTTGTTTTAATTTATAATTCGTCGAGGCTTTCATGATCATTTTTAAAACTATTATTTCATGAACGATCTCCCTATTATCCTTACAATGTTGTAGCACCCATTGCCCGTCTTCGACCCCTCACAGTTATCGATCATAACGGGTGTCATGTTGGCGATGGGCATAACCCGTCCGCGCTCTTTGGAGACGTAGAAGGCTGCAATGGATCGACACTAGTTCGAGACTCAACATCCAGAGAAAGTTATCTAATCATATAAGAAGGATGCCTCCATTGATACCTGAGTAATATGCGATCCGCTCAGCTTGGTCATCTAGTAGTACGGTTCCAGATCCAACACCCGCATCCGAGACCATTCCTAAAGATAATCTCTATATCAATGGAATATACATCCGCGGACACTACAATATGCCTTGGAATCGATATTACCGGGAAAGGTCATTCTTCGCATCGTATTCCACATGAGACGACCGTTTGTGATGCTGGCAAGTTTGCCGGTTGAATTGAGAACACGACGCCCTTCAAAGAGGATGTACACTGATCGGGATGTGTGTGCCTATTTAAGATGCGACAAACCAGCCAATCCGAAGATCTTCATAGAATCCCATAAATTGATGTACCCGTAGATGTTGCTCTGAAATTTCCTCATAGTCCATCGCTTTCATATAGCAAAAGCATGCTTGGTCTTTCGAAAGTAACAATATCTCATAAGTCACTAAAGTTTCACCCACTTCGCTACACCAATGATACTATCCTCACCAAATCTA